>CM076575.1:1702797255-1703015920 GCA_034641835.2 Pinus albicaulis | reverse complement strand
TTGGGTTAGCCCCTGGTGCTGCTTGGGTTGACATCAATGACAACCGCTGATCAACAACGTCTAGTAGTAGAAGTACCCTCGTCAAGTGGGTTGATACTATCTCAACATCTGTCTAGTTTTTTTGTGGTGTTTAGTCCTTAGTGTGGTCGGCCTTACAACTCACATTCATCCTTGGGTGGACCAGGGCAAACAATGGGATAATTCTGGGGGGTTTGGGGTTCCCAAGCCTTGGTTGACTGAGTCGGGTAGGGAAGGAACACTTATGTTTGTGTCTATGCTAGGTTTTGATGTAATTGATTCCACCTTAAGTAGGCCCTGTGGGCACATTTTGGGTGACCCTACCTCTGTAAGTTTGTCACTGATATCGTGGAGTATTAACTGTAACAGGTCTACTTTCTGGAAATTTTTTTGGGACAAAGTTGAGGGCATGAATGCTAGTGGGTGGGCTAAGCCTTGAGAGGAACCCCTATCTGCTTTAGGGATTATCACCAACTCTATTTGGCATAATCAAAATAGGGATTTGTTTGTTCTGCACCCACGTCAATAATCATAACGCCTGGAAGCCTTGTAAGGGAGGATATGTTTGCATGCATGTTACGAAATGGTCCTGGATTTGAAAGAAAGACCCCCTTCATGACTCTCAGAACGATGTTAACTTATTTTGCGATGTCTAGAAGGATATTCTGACTTAAGATTTGGAATTACGCTCCTCTATTGCTACTTGGACAGGTAAATAAATTAGAAACAGGGTATGATAGTCGACTTACCTGTGGCCCAGGATCCCTCCAGAAAACTTTAATCCTCAACACAATTTACCATTATATGAGAAATTTGATATGGCTCGGCTCAATAGCCTTGCTTTGAGACGACGAGGTATAATAAGAAAAGAAAAGATGGCCGAGGGGCACCCCAGTTCTTCCTCGGGCAAGCCGAGAGGTCGAAAACCCGCAGTGAGCATCATTAATGATGCCACAAAGGAATATCATGAGAACACAACTAAGCACATTCAGAAATTGATAGAAAAATGGGAGGCAGACATAAATCGCCAAGCAAGTTCAATGGAGACAAAAGAAGATGATTGGAGGGCCCTTGTGCTAGACCCTAGGAAAACTCGTGGTCGGGTAACACAATTTAAACAAACCCTCTTTCTCTATTGGTCCATGAAAGGAATTCAGGGAAAGTCCTTGGAACAGATATCCATGAGCCTGGCTACAATTATACAAGAGTTTCCAGATTATAAGAAATAATCTAGAAAAAGTTAGTTCTAGATGCAGAAGCAGGATGGGCGTCTCCAGCGCATCAAATACCACTTCCCATGCATCCTTACTCTGACTGAACTCCCAGGAAATACTGCTCAGGACCCTACACTGGTGGAATCTACCTTGGCTAAGGAACCATATTAGTATTTCTGATGTTTCCTTCTGTAGTGTTTTGTGTCTACAACTTATATGTGGATAGATTTTAGTTTTACATGTATAGTAAGTCATGCCAATAGGCAAGTATATGATGTAATATGTATGAACATTCAATCATATTTAGCTTGGCTGGACAGACTCATAACTTATTGTTTTTGGATGGCATACCACACCATCAAGTGGCCAATAGACTTGGTTTCCTGCTAAGCACAAGTTTAGGCCACCTAATAGTATCCATCTGGTTGTAATTTGGTGATTAAAATTAATGAAAATGGAGGTAATACAAAGCTTACAAAAAAGTGTTCATAGAAAGCATTATTTCAAGCTATGTTCCCCCTCCCCTCAATAATTTGGATCCATCTCTATCCTTAACTAAATTATTGACTCTGCTCCTAATCTTAGGTGGGCCCTACACTACACCTTCTTACTCTATCCTTGCACGAGTACTAGTCAAAACCACCATTTCATTTGTGGTTACTCCAACTAAATCTAACTCCCCTTTTCATCAATTTTCCCCTTCTCCTTCGATCATCCCATCAAAGTACAATTTACACTCAAAATCAAAATCAATCTCTATCACTTATTCAAAGTTAGAAAGTGAGGTTATTTATTAAGGAAATGCGATAGGTGGTATGGGTTCTTTAGATCATTAGATATTAGGGTAAAGGGAGGAAGTCCTTCCTCTCTCCAACCAAATTTCAAACTCAAACAAAAAATTGCATGGATAAGAAAAAACCCATTTTTGGGGCCCTTGGATCATCTTCCCCTTCAAGTGACCTCAAATGAAAATTCTCTCCTTAAACTATTTGGGCTTAGCCAACCCTTGAAAAAATTGGCTCTAAGGCATTTTATTAATTTTCATGGGCTTCAAATTATTCTTTTCCAAGAATCAATGATAGAAGTCAACAAAGCCACAAATTTTATCTCTTCCTCTTTCCTAGATTAGGATTTTCTTTCAAGTGACACAACAAGAAACTCCGGTGGGCTTTTTTCAATGTGGAGGAAAGGGTATTTTAGATTACAATCAACATGGTTAATTAGGAGTGGCTTGGAATTAGATTTTTACTATATGGATCTAGATTTTCCCTTCTTTACTGAAATATCTATAGACAATATTCTAATTGGGAAGTTTTTTGGGAACACACTCTAAATTTTCCTATTTCAACTAGAGAATCACTCATCATTGTGGGGGACATAAAATTTGGCCACAATGAAATGTGGGTTTGAATGCTAGATATAACCCTATGGCCGATTTCTTGTTGGAGTAAATTGAGAGGGGTAGGCTTATCGATATTCAAACCCCAAAGCTCCTCCCTACATGGTGAAACAATAGAATAGGAAATTATTGAATAACCAGGAGATTAGACATATTCCTAATATTTAAAGGTTTTGTGAAATAAAATATGATAATTAGGCAATGAGAAGATATTGGAGGAGAGTGAGACCACTGCCCTATTTTCTAGAAATTAATAAAGTGGTACCAAAGTAGCTAAGTCCCTTCAAGTTCAATCCCCACTATTTTGAGGATCACTTATCCATAAAAACCTTTCAAGACATCTAGAGACCTTATAATTCAAATGATGTTACCTCGCCCTTGATCCAATTCCATGAAAACTAAAAAAGATCCATGGTTGTTGCTAATGATTTGGTGAAGAAAAAAAGAGAATGAAATTCAAAGTTACTTGAGGATATTGAAGTTAAAATCATATCTTAGATAAAGGGGGGAGGTTTAAAAATGGTTTCTAAAGAAAACAAAATGATTTTAATAGAGTTGGAGAATAAAAGAAGGAGTTTACTACTTGACAAGACAAGGAAAAAGAGTGGAGGATTAAAAATTGTAAACTATGGCTACATGCAAGGTATGAAAACACCAAATTCTTTCACCATTGTGCCAATCACAGGAAATTCATAAACATGATATGGTCCATTAATATGCCTTATGGAACTTATGTGTCATCTATTTAGGAGATAACTAAAGAGGGAATAAATTAATTCAAATAGATTTATCAAGGCCAAGAAAGGGTCGATATTGATAAAAATCTTTAAGTAACTTCATATTAATCTATTTTCATTGATGAATATTAGGAAAATCAAATAATGGTGAAAATCACAAAGGGAGAGATTGAGGGGGTTCTCCAAGGTTTTCAAAAATGAAAGAGCCCAGGGCCGAGTGGAAAGCAAATTGAATTCTATGTAGGATACCTTATTTTTTAGGTGAATACCTATTACAAGTGTAATCCAAGCAGATATCAATGGCCACACACCTCTTCTAGTGTCTTAATGGTTCTTTATCTCCTTGATAGTTTTTCTGTCAGTATTGGACCCCAAAATTTCAAGGTCATTTTGAGACACTAAATGATGCTTTTGGAAATTTGGGGGATGGAAAGGGTTTCCATGCTATGCCTTGGCCCTAGTCAAAATTTTTATTCCTCTTATAGTTCTCTCCAATGAGCTATTAGACACCCCGTACAAATATTGTATGCAAAAATTTCACCCTTGATAAGTTGATGTACTAATTAACCACCTCAAGGCCCACAAACCTTTTGGAATTTCATCTTCTAAGGTTATGTTTTTTTACCTCTGGGTTTATTTATTTATGTTAAAAGGCCATTATTTCAACCTCTTGTAATTAATTTTGTGAATGTGCTTTACCACCTCCTCTCTCTAATCAGAGATATCTACCACCATTCTAGCAAGTTTGTGTTCTACAATATTATATTATATCATTTATCAATACAATTTGGGTTTTCACCATATTATTGTGCCTTTTCTTATATTTTTCTGTGTGTTTTTTATTTAATCTTATGCATTTCATTTCAATCTTCATATAGACTAGATAAAAGCGGTGGAGTAATTTCATCATAGGGGCCAAAGTTTGGTTCCTTTCAACTCTACCTTTGTGGCTCTAATTCCTAAAAAGGACAAACCCACCTACTTTCATGACTTTCATCCTATTTTCCTTTGTAACTCCATATACAAGATCACCTCCAAAATTATTGAAAAACCTTTCAAAGACATCCTCTCCTATCACACTTCCCCAAAATAATTCATGTTCATAAAGGATAGATAGATCCCTAATGTTGTTGGCTTGGCTCAGGAAAGGCTCCAAACATCCACACAAATTATTTAAAAATTTTGGTGTATAAGGACGATCTATAAAAAAAATTGACACGTAATTTGGTTATATATTTACCTGTTTCTTATTCATTTAAGGTTCCATCACTCATTTGTCTCTTGGATATTCAATTATATCATTACCACTTATTTTCATTATTGATCATAGGAGCGATTCCCACTTATTTAATGTAGACAAAGGATTTAGGCAAGGTTTTCCCTTCTCTCTTGTTCTCTTTCTTTTGGTTGTTGAATTCCTTAGAAATATATTAAAGGATGCTTAGAATCATAATTCATTTAAAGACATTTCTCTTCGAAAAAACTATATATTATCTCATTTACTTTTTTTAGATGATATTATGATATTTTGTGATGGAAACATCATAGATATGAAAACTTTGGAAGCACTCCTATATTCATTCAACAATGCCATGCTTGTTATTAGATCAAAATAAAACCTATTCTCACAGGGACTTTGAGGTCACAAAATTCTTAGCATTTAACTTTAATTTTTTTACAATTGGAAAAAATAAACACAAACTTCAAATATTTGGGCTTTACTTTAAATCCTAGAAATTACTAAAGTCATATTGGTATTAGCTACTATCTAAGCTAAGATAGAAAAAAGGAAAAAAAATTGGTACAATTGGTGGCTATCTTAGGAAAGTCATTTTCTTCAAATCAATTTTGTAAGTGAAGTTATTCTAGTTTCCTAGTTCTCCTTATCATGGATCCCAAAAGGAGTTACAAGAAATCAAATGTCTATCCCTCTATGTTTTATTGAAAGGCAAGGAGGACTAACAAACCTTTACTATGGCCTCTTGGTAGTCTATTGCTTCACCAAAAGCTCAAGTGGGGTGGGGTATAAAGGATCTAACCTAGTTTGCATCTACTCTAGCTTCCAAGAGCGCCTAGAGATTCATATAAGGAGAAGGTTTATGGGAACAATTTATGTTGTTCAAATGTATAAAGCCTATTTCTCTTATGGATTGGATCAAAGAGCCAGAAAAATCCTCTATAAATGGTATCTTTACTTGAAAGCTATTATTCATGCATTTTTCATTATTCATCAGGGCCTCTATTGAAATATGGGGGATGAAACTCAAGTAATGATTAGGAAGGACCCTTGGATTGGTGGCTCAAATAATCATAAACTTATAGATTCTTTAACTCATATATTACACAGGTAAATTTATATTTATCTCAGCCAAGTCTCTCATAGGGAAATAGGATAGGGGAAGCAATGATATGATACTTGTCAAGTTCTTCAACTTGAAGGAGAGCATGCAACAACATGGGAATTTTATATCAAAACTCTTCTTTCATCGCTTGTCACAATTTACAATAATTTGGGCTAGTTTGTGTGGGAAAACAATGCATCTAGGCTTGCACAAGAATCTCTTCTTGATCCCCCCCTTTAGTGGGGTAAAAAGCTATATGCACTCTATGATCTTGCAAAAGTCAAATGTTTTATGTGGCATATTCTAAAAATCAAAGTTTCTACATGGGATAAATTACAGAAGTAGTCATTCCATGGTCCAAGTCAGTGCCCGTTGTGAAAATATGTTCAAAACTAATGACTTGTATCTTGTTTTTGTGCCCCTTCTTCAAATATGTTTGTAAATATATTCAAAAAAATCAATTTAAAAATTTCTAATGGGTTGGTGCCTCAATCGATGAAGGTTTGCACACATGGCTCTCCTATCATATCCCAACTAAATTCAAAGCTCTCCCACTCACAGTAGTCTGCGACATTTGTATTGAAAGGAATCAAGTAATTTTAAAAGGAAAATTGCCAATGGATATTAAGGTTGCTATGCAGAGTTTGAATATTCTAGACTGTGTGCTGTCACATGGCCCTTTTACTAAGGAAGCTCCATCAGAGGTGGTAATTCAAAAGAAATATGCCTAATAATTCTTCAATGGTGCACCACAAGGTCATCCCCCTAACCAGGGGCACGAGTCGCATTCTCTTCTTCTAAGAGGAATATTCTTTGTCATTCTGCAGGTTTAGGCCCTATCAAAAACAACTATGTTGAATTCATGGCACTTAAGCTACTTTTACACTTAGCACAAGATCAAGGGATCATTAAACTGCAGATTTATGGGGACTCTTTATTAGTGATCAACTTGATGGAAAGGAGAATATTCCTTACAAAATTACACTTTTCAACCTCTCTTCTAAAATTTTCAGCTCATGATTTCCTCTTACAACAATATAACAATATTTCATGTATAGAGGAACAAGAAGCAACAAGCTTCCAACCACTCAATAAATGGTTCGACACATGGAAAATCACTCAAGAAAAAATATGTCGCAAACAATATTTCTTCATGAGAATTAGTCACCCCTACACCCATTATGAAATATTTTTAAAATCTAAACATGCAATAGAATATTTATTTTGATCAGATAAAACAAATTACCTTGTATGACAATCTCAATCTATAATTTTCTATAACTTTCTAGGTATTTGAGGCACACACACACACACACACACATCATGGCCATATGAATGTTCTCCAACATATGTAGCTGCAATTTTATATTTTAATAAAACTATTGTTTTTTCTTTCCGTGGAAAAAAAAATCCAAATTCCCTAGAAAAATTATTATATGTTTTTTTAAATGATTTAACTAATTCCCACAAGGTGTAGAATAGATGGTGACAAGGTGCTCTATTAAGACACTCTGTGGTGAAAAGGTCATGGATTTGAAATTTTGTGGGCAAAAATCCGGTGATGCTAAGGGTTGGTGTGGCCTAGACCGACTGTGATCCTTTGATTATTTTGACCGCTTAGAATCCCCTAGGTCGTAGCTACTCAAGCCATAGGTTAGGCATGCTAGTAATCTCAGGACTCACATTAGTTAACAAAAAAAATAAAAAATGCTTTAACTAATATCTCGAATGTTTTTGCTAAAGGCCTTTTACACTTAACATTCACCAAAATTTGTTCTCTTAGGATATAATTTTAAATATTAACATTTTTTTCAATATTTTCCCATTTTTCTTTATCTCCTTAGACAATGTTTAAAAAGGATATACAAATCACTACTCAATTAATTAATTAAACAAACACCATGTAATCTGAAACAACATATTATAATATAATGTTAGGTCCCTATATTACTAGTATAGTCCCTTATTGGTAGTGTAACCCCCTTTTTGTTATTGTTGTACCCCTGTAACACCCATATTGTTATTATTGTGCCCTTACATTGTTAATGTTAGGTCGGCTAGGATTACATTGTGGCCCCATGGACTCCTATATAAAGAAAGGAGCTTTTGTCATTTGTATCATCCAAGAATTTTTCATTTATGTAATGTATTGGAGGTTGCCCCCTCGAAGTGGCTTATTTCTAAGGCATTGATCTCTCTTTTCTTCTATTTTTGGAGCTGGTTTCATAACATTTGGTATAAGAGCTCTGGATTTTAGGGTTTCGCTGCTCCAAACGGGTCATTGTGGAATTTTCACTATAACATTTTTTCTATGAATTTTAAGAAGCTGAAATTTTTACAAAGTGAATCTGAAATCCTGAGGAACGTCGTGTAAAAATTTTAGATTTTGGTTCGCAATATTTTCAGAGATATTATCTGTGGAAGTTAAGGTTTTTTAGGCTCCCGAATTTACCCTAAAACAGGTCATCGTGGAATTTTCACTATAATTATTTTCTACGAAGGTTGAGAAGCTGAAATTTTTACAGAGAAAAACCGAAATCCTATGGAACTTCCTATACAAATTTCAGATCTTGGTTCGCAATATTTTCAGAGCTATGAGCTATGGAAGTTAAGGTTTTTTCAGGCTCTCGAATTTCATCTCAAAGAGGTGGCCGTGGTAAAATCGTCATAACTCTCTCTCTGAGCATTGGATTGGAATTCTGTAAAAATTCGCTGCAAGTACACAGACTTTCGTTTCTTGTGTATCAATTTCAGAGTTGAAGGAGGAAAAAATGACATGTGGCACGTCGTACAAGTTCACTCTATTGAACCAGTCCATAATTAGGTCATTGTGGGATATTTGGCATAACTTTCCCTTGAAGAATCGAAATCAGGTCAGACCTATGGCATTCGAAAGAAGATTCAGAATTCTAATACAGGGCTGAATTTTAGATATTGAAGATCCGAAATCATAGAGATAATTCAATTTCAATATTGATATCCTCAAAAGCAAGAAAAACATGTGTATTTTTTTTTTCCGAATTGCATAAGTCTTATTTGAAGAATCAATTTGAATTGATTCCAAAGGAATATTGTAGAATAGATATCAGTATTGGGTTCTAAAATGCCCCCTAAAAATAATTCAACACCCATTAAGCCTTTAGAAGGCTCTACTATGGCTCATGAAGATGAATAAATGCAACATGACATATCAAAATTACAAGAGTAAGTGCACAAAATTTTGCTCTCACAAAGAGCAACAAAAAATGAAATGGATGTTTTGAAGAAAAGCATGGAAGCTAAGATGGATGGTTTGAAGAATAGTATGGAAGAAAAAATGGAAGGTTTGAAGGAATACATGGAAGGATTGAAGGAAGGTTTGTCAAATTTGATACAATAAATGATTCCTAATGGTGAAAAGATATTAGAGGAAACTCATGATGAGAAAAAAATAAATTTTAGTCGTGATTTCATAAACTCTAATGTTGGATTGAAGAAACACGATATTCTAAAGATGGATATGAGGAAGTTTGATGGCAAGGATCCTATAACATGGATACTACAGATGGAGAATTATTTTGATCTCAATAATGTGAAAAACACACAAAAGGTATGCATTGCAACTTTACATTTAGAAAAAAATACATTTGTATGGTATCGATGGGTTTGCTCCCGTAAAAAAATTGTCACTTGGTCAATTTTTACGGAGGAAATGATAGCACATTATGAGGATACAAAGAGAAACACATTCTTTAGCCAATTGATAAATCTCAAACAAAAGGGTTCAGTATTAGAGGACATTGAAGACTTCTAAAAATTGAGTATAAGGGTAATTGATATTCTAGAGGAACACAGGATTGATGTCTTCATAGGGACTTTAAAGGATAAAATCCAACATGAAGTTCATGTTTTGGAACTTGATTCATTGGAGAAGTCATTTAGGTTGGCAAGAAAAATTGAATGTAAAATTATGGCGACAAGGAAGCTTACCACTCACATCTATAAATATGGAAGTGTTGCTACTCCTAGACTTCCACAACCTACAAGGTTGACACCACAACAATTGGAAGAAAAAAGAGCAAGAGGGCTTTTCTACAGTTGTGATAGCAAATACACTAAAGGTCATAAGTGTACTGAGAAGGAAATATTGTACATAGATTGTGAAGAGGAGGAAGAAAATGAACAAGAAACTTCAAAAGAAGAGGATATACACCAAGAACCAACCCTAGAAGAAGAATAAATGAGTCTGACCATATCGTGTAATGCATTAGTAGGAATTACCACTCCTCGAACTCTCAAGATAGAAGGACATATCAAGAAGAAAAAGGTAATAGTGTTGATTTATTTGAGTATTACCCATAATTTTATTCATTGTAATGTAGCCAAGGAATTGAATTGTTTCTTATACCCAGCACCATAATGTCAAGTGATGGTTGCAAATGGAGGAACTATAAATTGCTCTGGAAAATGTCATAATATCAAGCTATCCATGGGGGAATATGTATTGAATATTCCAATTCTTTCCATCCCAATGGGAGGTGTTGATGTTGTACTAGGAGTACAATGGTTACAATCTTTGGGGACGGTAAATTTTAATTTTCAAGAAATTTTCTTGAAATTTTTTTCGAAAGGAAAGGAAATCGAATCACGGGGCATCGCAGGCAAGCTAGGAAAGATAATAATCTCTAATTTCATGACAAATATTCTGAAGAAATAACAACGAGGCATAATCTCACAATTATTCTCACTAGAAGTTCCAACATCAAAATCATCTATTTCTCCAGATCTCCAAAACGTCTTGGACAATCATTCCAAGGTGTTTGAAACTCCCAAAGGACTCCCACCTATTTGTGATCATGATCATGCTATTCATTTGATTCCAGGAAGTGTTCCTCCAAACATCAAGCCTTACAAATATCCTTATGTCCAAAAGAGAGAAATTGAAAGTATGATTGCAGAAATGTTAGAGGCCAGTATAATTCAACCTAGTCAAAGTTCTCTCTCTGCTCCAATAGTATTGGTGCACAAGAAGGATGGATCATGGCACATGTATCTGGATTATATGGAGCTTAATAAGCTCACTATTAAAGATAAATTTCCCATTCCTATGTGTTGTGGCTCATTTGCAATATCCTTTATTTTAATTTTTCAAAAATACAAAAAATAGAAAAATATAAAAAATGAATGTTAAAGTACAAGTTTCTCATACTTTAACTCAAAGATGTAATATTTTGTATAATTTTAAAGTTAAATACTTTAAAAGATTCATAAAGGTGGGTCCCAATGCTCAGTTAATAAACGAGCACGTTTGTAAGTGGGATCTGAAGATTTGTTTGCCAGAAGATAAAAGTGGAAACCCGCGGGCACACTCAATACACGAGTTAACGAGGAGGGTGCCTCCACCGCTAACCCCGTTGACTGAGGGGCTAATCAAGATCTGCGGTTAGGATTAATTGCGAGGGCATGACCCCGATGGGTGCTTTGTACCTTTGAGGCCTCCCACAGTGATGTAAGACGATGGTTGGCGACAGTTATCAACCACGTCACGGTATCGTTTAATGATCTTTTGGCACATCAACTCAGCATTTAATTCATAAGCCCTGTGCCACCTATTTAAAATCGGTTCCTCTTTTCACAAGGCTATTGTTGTTTCTCTGTTCTTGTCAAATTGATTGCACGTGTGTCTTCCATTGTTGTCTGCCACCTTGTCATTGTTCGCCACCCTAAGAAGAATTATGGCTAAGCGTTATTCTCTTTCCGGTTCATCCAGCCATATTCCTCTCATGGATATGGAGAGGGATATTCGAGACAATGTTTTCTCTTTAGAACACCTTCAATTCTATCAACAAGTCAGTATGAATGACAAAGCATGTCCAGTTTTCTCCGTCGTGGCCAAAATAGGTGTACTGTCTTCATGTATTCCAAGAATGCACCTTTTTCTTGAGTTTGTGCACTAGCTAGTGTCCGTTATGTACCCTGGAAAATGCTTTGTAATGAATTGTCTAGGAGAAACTGTCTTACAAGTATTAGCCCTCTTAATTAGTCAAGCCATGTGTTACCCAGAGTTAGAATCATATGTTCAATTCAATGACGAGTCATTGATAGCACATTAGGATAGTCTTGCAGGTCAAGAATTCAATCAGTTTGTCTTTTTCATGAAGCCAGATACGAAGAAGTTTGTACCTAACAGCAAATAATTCTCCATGGAAGTTTTCGACACAGAATTCTGACCGGTGCTGAGCTGTATTTCAAAGATATTGGGAAAATAAGACGATAGCATAATTGACAAATCAATTATGGGAATGTTTGCATTCATGATGAAGCCAGGGGTAGTGCTAGATATTTCTTCATATTAGCAAGAAGTTTTCAATACTCAAATCATGATTTTATCACTCAAGGGGTCATTTAGGTTCCCCTCTCTTATCATTTACCTCTTTTTATATCAAAATGTGGAAGAATTATTGCATTTGGGGTTAAATATCATGGATGTAAATAAAAAGAGGCAGCCAGTAGTGCTTTGGACTGATGTAGTAAGAGAGGAACAGAATGAGGAGGGTCTGTTTGATTGTTCAAATCATTTTATGTCTACTGCATATAAAATTATGAATGGGGTTTCTCCCCCATGTTTCCTGCCAAAGGCTCAAGAGTTCCTGCAGTTGGGAACAAATTGTAAGTTTGGAGATTGGTATGTTTATGAAGACTATTCAGAGATTAGACTTTATGAGGCTGGGGTAGAACCATATAGGCTTCTTATATTTGTGCCTATGAGATTATTTTCTTTAGAGTTAATTAGGCAGAGTTTAAATGTTGACCAAATACATTTTTTACCTATGAAAAAGGGTCATATGTTTAAGCTACCTATGTCTGTGGGTCCATTTATAGTCAACATGAGACAAGCAGCTAATGAAGTTAATATGATGTTAGATGGAATGCACTTGCTATTAGGAGATAAGTGGGCTTATGACCCCCATAAAGTGATTTCAAATAGGAGAATTGAAAATGGTTATTCAGCATTTGTTCATAAAGCATAACTGACATCGAGAAGCTAGCAAATAAGGGTTTTGCAGGTTCTTTTGGCTCAAATATACAAACTCCTATCATATCTGAGAAATATAGAAAGAGGAGTAAAGAGGCAGTTGTTGATTCAGAATATGGAGAGATGAGAGCCGAAAAGAGAACAAAATTCATTGAAGACTTAGCAGGTGCTCAACCTGGTTTCTCACTTCAAATAGGAGATGATCAAAATGTCCCAGCCTTACCAAGAAGACATGGAGATGCTCAGGAACAAGTACCTTTGATTAAACAAGTATTTTCTCATATTGCTGATAGAAATCAAAGAATGAAGGCTAGCATGGAGGCACAGGCTAAGTATCAAATAACACCAGATCAAACAAGATTACCGACTGCTATGGATATTGAAAAAGATAAATTTAAGATTTCTCCTTCTCACCCCTCTGATATGACTATAAGTTCATCAAATAATTTCAATACTGTAAATTTAACTGTTGATGTGAGAAAAATTCCTTTGCTTGATAAAGTAAATTTGCATATGCGAGTAGGTCAACTGATAGTAAATGATTTGACAAAAACTAATGCAATGGCTCTTAAGGATGAAAACATGCTAGGGAAGGTGATCAAGCAATTGAAATTGGAAAAAGCCAACTCCAAGGCTTTAACAACACAGAATGAAGAACTCAAGAAAATAATTATAAATATTGGAGTAGATCCAAATGACAGGTCCGTTGTGCAGAAGTTGCTACAAAGTGCAGAATCAAAGATTTCTTTGTTGAAGAAAAATTTGAACTTACCTACAGGGGAGCATTCTATGGCAACAGAGGTGGCAGAAGTGGAAAGTGAGAAAGAGAGCGTTCTACAGCAGCTCTTGCAAAAATAAGAAGAAATTACTAAGTTGAAGGAAATTGTGTTGTCATTACAGAATCAGATTGATTCTCATTCCTGCACTATCATTTTTCCATATGGAAATGATGATCCAGTAGCACAGATATCTCAATTGAACACTAAACTGAAGATGGCAGAGATAGATCTCAAAAGGGCACAAAATGATCTGGAGACAGTAACAAAAATCATGCAAGCCAAGGATGGGGAAATTAATAAATATAGGATAGATTGCCAAACAATTGATGCTGAGATTAAGAGTTTAAAGGAGAAATTGAAGGGAAATATATCTTTGATATAGGCTAAGGAAATCATCTGGAATGAAATCATTGAAGAAATGAAAGCAGCTTGGGGATCTCTAACTATTATATCAGAAGAAAAAATCATTATCAGAGATTTTGAGGATCAGGTTATGGCAGACAAGCGGAAGACTATTAATAGAGCTATTTGGGCAAAGAAATTTATTGATTTCATTGATTCAAATACTGCTCAATAATTAGAGGAAAATGAGATTAAACATAGGATTCTATATGCTGTAGAGATTAACAAATTGATTGTTCAAAATGATTGCAGGAAGACCACAGAGAAGAAGTTGACAAAGATTAAGGAAGCAGTAAACAAATTTGACAATCTGTATGACAAAAGAGCCAGGGCAGGATTTCCATCATGCTGGGGCCTTGGAGGTAGTATTTTATCATGGGATTCTTATGAACCACTACTGATATTAGAAAAAAGAAATGTGGATAAAACTCATGAGAAGACCCAGATTCTGAAAGGAGAAATAGTTATTAATTTTCTTCAGAGGAATTTTTAGCTATTATGGTTGGTGAAGACCTTATTTACAGAGAGACCAAAATTCAACAGGATTACTGCCTTTAGGCTGGAGTACCACAGGTTGATTAACTGACCTAAGACAAACATTGAAGTGTGGAAGAAATTCATAGCCTAGATGATTGTTTTACCTAAGGATCCCTCAACTTCAAAGAAAGACAAGTCAGCAAATCAAGAGAATACAGCAGCAGCGGGACCAATTCATATTCAGCAAATAGATTAGGATTTAAGTTTTATTTTATCTCTGTGAAGAGAATGTAATTGTAATAAGACATTACGATGATATGTAACAGGTAGTTTAAGAAGTTTTAAGTAGTTTGAGTAGTTAGAAGTAGTTTCAGCAGTTACAAACTGCTTTACATTGTATTTAAGGAGAAAGAGAAGAAAGGAAAGGGTTCTGAGTTTTGGACCTTTGGACTACTGCAAATTTTTTACTCAATTTTTTGATGATTAATGAATGAAGATCAATATTCTTGCATCTATTTTTATTGATATGTTTTCTAGTTTCCATTGTGTACTTTCTGTCTATGAATAAAATGAAGTAATGAAGTTGCAAGTCTCTTTTTACATGTGTGAATAAGATTTCAATATCCTTAATGGGTGCTCCTTCATTTTAACTATTCCTTTTTCTTAAAATTCTTCTAAAGTTTAAAGTGATAGATTATGTTCATCAGCAAATCAGTTTAGGCTTCTTTCCTTCATGTTCTTCTTATCACCCCATTTAATATCAATAGATAATGGAATTGTGAAGCATTTATTGCATCTGATTCTTGAGGGTTTAATAATAAATTTTTGAAGGTGATTAGTAAAGACCATTTGATATAATATTTCTGTGACATATATATAATTGTCTTGAGCATTGATTCCTTACCATAGCCAAGGGATTGTTTCTTAAGATACAACATTTTTTTGGCACTGTTGCCGAGGACGAAGAAGCGAAATTCATTCCCTGGATTTTTGTTATATTTCCTCTGGTTGTTCAAAGAGGAGGACATATTAGGCTATGTTTTTATTCCATAATTATGGCGTATAAAAGGCCACATATGAGGTCAGATACCTCACAATAGAAAGCTCCTATTATGTCAGATCCTGAAAAATTGGTTTCTAGGAAAGCTCAGAAACCAAAAACACTTTCTACACCTGATGCTACATGGCCTGCACCAGGCAGCATTTCACATAACCCTTCATCTAATGATATTTCCTAGAAACTCATTTTCTCGGAACAAGAATCCTTTTCCCCCCTAGTCCATTTTTCAAGAACCAAGGCTAGAGGAACAATATTTTGAGTCTGTTTCATTCACATTCACACAAGCTCAACCAAATATAGTTGTTGGCTCTTCTACTATTGTTCATTAACCCCTTCCCATATCATTTGTTTCACCCCATTCATCCACATCCCCAAATGGTTCACAAACCCCACCTACTCAAGGAGCGGTTAACCAAGGCATCAACATGGAAGCCCTTGCTTTCTTGATGAACAGGTATGCATCGTTAAATCTTCCACAACCTATGAATTCCATGCCCCAAGAATACCTCAAGTTACTTCCTCATTTTACTGGTGAAGATGAAGTGACTGCAGAACAAGACTTGCCATTGTTTTTCACTTTTGCTGAGAATCTAAATGTTGAACATCTTGATGTAGTGATGAGAATTTTTGTACAGTTTCTGAATGGAGAGGCAAGAAAATGGTTTAAAGGTTTTCCAAATGGCTCAATTAATAATTGGGAGGAATTAGAGACACAATTCACCCAAAGATGGGGTTAAAAAGAGATCATGGTTATTCATTAACGGAGTTTAATGCAATCAAGAAAAATCCTAATGAAAACATTAATTATTTTATTAAAAGATTCAACAAATTGTATAATAATTTACCCACGGAAATGAAACCTCCTCCTGTTGGAGCAAAGGTAGTTTTTGCTGGAGCTTTTGAGTTAGATATTAGTTTCACTTTAAGGGAAAGGATATCTCCTACTCTTGATCAAATCGAAACTGATGCTTTGGAAATTGAAGAAAAAATGACTATTGCTGGGAAAACACAAGAAAAGAAGTCAGTTCAAGAGAAAGGCAAGGCCAAAGAGGAATTATCACAGGATCAGAGGATTGATGATATGACAAAGGTTATCAAGAATTTTTCAAATAAGTTAGTGAATATGGAGTTAGACAATAAAAACTCCCAAAGGCCTGCACAACAAAACAGAGGAGTTTTCAATCCTCAATTTAGAAAGCAGCCCCTGCAAATCTTCCAGAGGGGGAGAAAAGATCAAGATCAATTTCAAGCACCATTGTACATAGAAGCAACACCCTCACAGTCTACTAAAGATGATCAAAGGGAAGTTGAAGATCAGATATCTACCATGTACATGAAAGAAGATGAAGAAGAGGAAGAATGTGAAGAAGAATACACAAAAGTTGAGGTGTCTTTTGACCAAGAAGAGATGGATGATTATTGTAGAAAATTTACAGACTTTATGCAAGCAGATTTGCATAAAAAATATGATCTAATATCAAGAAAGATATCAAGGAATCAAGATGATGAATAACAACAACAAGAGTCAGTTCCTTCCCCAATAGTGACTCCACATTTAAAGAACTCAGTAAAACAATCAGATAAGGGGAAATGACCTATGAATCCAGTAAGTGGAACTAAAAAACAACAAGCTAAGACTTCCCAAACAAAGTATATTGATACTAATAATTTGGAGAAGGTTGTTACTGTGTCTGAACAGATTGTTAATCCTAGCAGAAATCAAGACTCAACCTAAGAATATTTTCAAACAATATCAAACCTTCAGTCTATCCAAAGAGCTAGAAAAGGTCAAAATCCAAGTACCCCTTCTATAGCTAGCCAAGACACCAGGTTACAAGAAGGAGATTGCAGAATTCATTAATCTTTATCAGTCTGATGATATTGGTGATACAGTGAATTTGCAAGAGGAAAAACCAGTAGTCACTTTTGGTCCACACATGGAGGAGGTAGATTCTTCTGTTCCCCCATTTTATATATCACTGCTTCTTCATGATTTCATTCTTTATAATTGTATGTTGGACTCTGGTGCTTCACATAATCTCATACCATTATCTGTAATGAAAGAATTGAATTTACAAATTACTAAACCCTATAAATACCTATATTCATTTGATTAAAAAAGGGTGAAGTGTGTTGGGCTTATCAAAGACATGGTGGTATCCCTGGCCCAAATTCCAGCCAAAAGTATCATGATGGATGTAGTGGTTGGAGATATTTCGGCTAGATTTGGTATGCTTTTGTCGAGATCTTAGGGAGTGAAGCTTGGAGGTATTTTAAAACTGGACTTCACATATGCTATTATTCATGTGTTCAATGGGGAAGAAATAAGGTTATATAGAGAAACAAGATTTGTTAAAACTACCACAAAGAAAGATGCAGGAAATTACCCTATCTATGGTCAAGAGAAAGAAAATATTTCTTGTTTATGATGCATGAAAATGCAAATTTTGTTGAAGACTCAGAGAAGCAGCTCTCTTCAACAATTGTACATAATGAGCTAGGTTCAAACAAAATTTGGAAGTGTTATTTTGATGGTGCCTATTCAAAAGATGGCACATGAGCTGGATTTTTATTGATATCTCCAGAAGGTAATCTTTTGCCTTTTTCTTTTAAACTTGAATTTGAATCAAAAAATAATGTAGCTGAGTATGAGGCATTAATTCTGAGTCTTCAAACTACTAAACAAATGGGAATCCATTGTATTTCCATTTTTGGTGATTTTGAGTTGATTATAAGACAGATTAAAAATCGTTGTCAAACCAAACACCCAAGGTTGAGATCATATAGGAATGAGGTATGGGACCTGATTGAGAATTGTTTTGAAGCTTTGAATCTTCAATTCATTCCGAGATAAGAAAATAGAATGGTAGATTCAATGGCGGTTGCAGCTAGTACTTTCAAGCCACCTATAAATCTGAAACTAAGGTATGAGATTGAGTTGAGGCATAGACCCTCCATTCCTGAAAATGTTAAACACTGGCAGGTTTTTGAATATGATGAGTAGATAAAGCATTTCCTGACAATGATTGAAAACTTTGAAGATAGTGAAATAGATCAAGAAAGTGAATAGACCGATCAGAATGATCACTTGAAAAATCTTATGCAATCAATAGGTGATAAGAAAATAATCCAGTTGAAGGAAAATATATTGCCCAAAGGATTAGTTCCTCTTGAAATATTGTTTGATTCAAATGATGTAGCATTGGATCAAAAGAAGGTACCTCAAGAGGGTGAGATGGAAGATTGTAATCTGGGAACTCAACAAGCGCCCAAGGTTGTCAAGTTATTTAAAGGTGTCCCTAAGAATTATAAAGAAAGTTACATTTATGTTTTCAAAAAATATATGGATGTATTTGCATGGTCCTATGAGGATTTGAAAACATACGATCTAGATATTATTCAGCATAAGATACCATTGAAGGATGGATTCAAGCCTCACAGACAAAAACTTAGGCAGATCAATCCATTGCTTGTTGCTCCAATTGAAAAGGAAGTGAAGAAATTTTTGGAGGAAAAAATTATAGTCCCACTCAGATATTCAGACTGGGTTTCTAACCTAGTTCCTGTGAGGAAAAAGAATGGAGAAATAAGGCTATGTGTTGACTTCAGGAATTTAAACAGGGCATCAATAAAGGACAATTATCCTTTGCCTAAGATGGATTATGTGTTACAGAAAGTGACAGGAGCATATAAATTGTCTATGGTTGATGGTTTCTTCGGGGACAACCAGGTAGCAATTGAAAAGAGGATCAGAAGAAAACAACTTTTACCACACCTTGGGGAAAGTTAATGTATGCTAGGATGCCATTTGGTCTTATGAACGCGGGTGCCACTTTTCAAAGGGAAATGGACATAGAATTTGTGGGTGATAAGTTTGTAGTCATATATTTGGATGATGTGACCATTTTTCAGGTTCAGATGATGAACACTTGGAGAATTTGCAGAAGGCTTTCTTGAAATGCAGAAAGTTTGGGTTGTCATTGAATCCCAAAAAATCCTTATTTTCCTTGGAGGAAGGAAAGTTGTTAGGACATATAGTTTCAAATCAGGGTGTAAAAATTGATCCATCAAGAGTTGAATCTATCTAGACAATTCCCTTGCCCAGGAGTAAAAAAGGATATTCATAGGTTTCTAGGAAAAATAAATTTCCTCAGAAGATTTGTCCAAAATTATGCTGAAATTGTTAAGAACATAACAGATATGCTGAAGAAGAATGCAGAAGTAAAGTGGGACAAGGATGCTAGAGAATGCTTTGCTAAGATTAAAGAAGCCCTTCAAGAAGCTCCTGTTCTGATTAGTCCAGATTATCAAAAATATTTTCAAATATTTTCATATGCATCACCCACTACTATTGTTGTTGTGCTGTTGCAGAAGAATGAAGAGGGCAAAGAACAACCTGTGGCATTTTTCAATAAAGTTCTCAGGGATGCTGAACTTAAATATAACATTTCAAAAAAACAGGTGCATGCTTTAGTTAAAGCATTAAATGCATTCAGGACTTATGTGCTGCAGTCTTAGATAGTTTCTTATGTGCCTAACTCTATTGTGAAAGATGTGTTGATTCAAAGTGATGTGGAAGGCAAAAGAGGAAAATGGATAGCTAAAATTCAAGAATATGACTTAGATATCAAACTTACCAAATTGGTTAAAGGTCAAGGTTTGGAAAAACTATTGACAGAGTCAAATTTTCAAGCTTTGGGAATAAATTTACTGACACCTTTAGATGAAGTTGTTAATGAAAGCAGTCAGAGCAGTACAAAGACTGCAATTAAATACAAGGTCCTGTGCTCTGATTGGTATAAGGATATTGTTCATTACTTAATGTTTTTTCTCTTGTCCAAACTCACTGAACAGAAAAAAATACAGAGCTCTTAAGCTCAAATCTTAGCCATATGTCATAATTGATGCTAAGTTATATTGGAAGGATCCTGTTGAAATTTTTTTGTTGTGTTTAACAGAAGGTGAATTAATGGAAGTTATAAAAGAATATCATGAAAATCTATGTGGAGGTCATTATGTTTGGAAGGTTATTGCTCATAAAATCCTCAAATCGGGTTTTTACTGGCCCTCCTTGTTCATTGATGTATACAGTCTGGTTAGAAGCTACTAGAAATGTCAATTATCTGTAGAAAAGAAAAGGTTAGCTCATCTACCTCTTCTTCCAGTTTTTATTGAAGAACCCTTTAGGCAATGGGGGTTAGATTTTATTGGGGAGATCAATCCACCATCAAGTGGACAGTTCAAATGGATTTTGACTGCCACTGATTATTTTACAAAGTGGGTGGAGGCAATACCTACCAGAAAGGAAAATGACCAGGTAGTAATGAAAGTTCTGGAAGAAAACATCTTCAGCAGGTTTGGGTGTCCAATCAAGATTGTAACTGACAATTCCCAGCTATTCAATTCAGTTAGATTCATTAATTTGTTTTCAAACCTATAATGTCATTCTATCTCATTCTACAGCACATCATCCTCAAGGGAATGGGCTAGCTGATTCTTCCAACAAGACATTGGTCAAGATTTTGAAGAAGACAATTAATGAAAATTAGAAAAATGGGATTCAAAATTGGCATTTTCTCTTTGGGCAGTAAGGGTGACTACTAGAAGATCTACAGGTAAGTCTCCTTATGAACTAGTTCATGGTACTCAAGCTTTATTTCCTACTCAGTTGGCTAGACCAGTGATTTCTTTTCTTCAAGAAGCACAAGAAGAACCTAATGCGTTGGTGAGAAGGATGAACAAGGTTATAGAATCAAGTGAGAGCGGGAACAAAGTGAGGGAAAACTTGATCATCTATCAAGAAAATATGAAGTCCATTTTTTATAGAAAAGAAAAATAGATTATTTTTCAAACTGGAGATTTGGTATTAATATGGGATACCAGAAGAGAAGAGAAGGGAAAGCATGGTAAGTTTTATCCACTCTGGTATGGCCCATACAAGATTGTTTAGGTTAGATCAAATAACACATTCATGTTGGAGAATCTTGATGGTGAAACAATAGAGTTGCCTGTGAATGGGTAGTATCTAAAACATTATTTCCAACATTGAGATTTTATGTTCCACCATTGAACATATTCGTTTTTCTCATTTTTCATATTTCATCAAACAACATTTGACTCCATGTTCGAAGTGAAGTCACTAATCTGTAGTTCTTAGTGTTTTGTGGCAAAAAACACTATCCCTAGGTGGAGCCATATGTTATGGCTCATTTGCAATATCCTTTATTTTAATTTTTCAAAAATGCAAAAAAAAAATAGAAAAATATAAAAAATGAATGTTAAAGTACAAGTTTCTCATACTTTAACTCAAAGATGTAATATTTTATATAAGTTTAAAGTTCAATACTTTAAAAGATTCATGAAGGTGGGTCCCAGTGCTAATTTAATAAATGAGCAAGTTTGTGAGCGAGATCCCAGGATTTGTTTTGCAGGAGATAAAAGAGGCAACCCGCGGGCACATTCAACACATGAGTTAATGAGGAGGGTGCCTCCGCAGTTGACCCCATTGACTGAGGGGCTAATTAAGATCTACAGTCAGGATTAACTGTGGGGGAATGACCCCGATGAGCATTCCATACCTTTGAGGCCTCTCGCAGTGACATAAGCCGTTGGTTGGGGACATCTATCAGCCACGTCATAGTACTATTTAACGGCCTTTTGGCATGTCAACTCAGCATTTAATTCATAAGCCCTATGCCACCTATTTAAAATTGGTTCCTCTTTTCGCAAGGCTATTTTTGTTTCTCTTTTCTTGTCAATTTGATTGCACCTGTGTCTTCCATTATTTTCCACCACCTTTTCAATGTTCACCACCCTAAGTAGAATTATGGCTAAGCGTTCTTCTCTTTTTGGTTCATCCAGCCATATTCCTCTCATGGACACTGAGAGGGATATCCAAGACACTATTTGCTCTTTAGAACACCTTCAATTCTATCAACAAGTCAGTTTGAATGACAAAGCATGTCCAATTTTCTTTTCCATGGCCAAAACAGGTGTATTGTCTGCATGTATTCCAAGAATGCACATTTTTCCTGAGTTTGTGCACTGGCTAGTGTCAGTTATGTACCCTAGCAAATGCTTTGTAATGAATTGTCTAGGAGAAAATGTATTACAAGTCTTAGCCCTCTTAATTTGTCAAGCCTTGTGTTACCCAGAGTCAGAACCATATGTTCAATTCACTGACAAGTCATTGATAGCACATTATTATAGTCTTGCAGGTCAAGAATTCAATCAGTTTGTCTTTTTCTTGAAGCCAGATACGAAGCAGTTTATACCTTATAGCAAAGAATTATCCATGGAATTTTTCGACACAGAAGTCCGACAGGTGCTGAGGTGCATTTCAAAGATATTTGGAAAAGAATATGATAGCACAATTGACAAATCAGTTCTGGGAATGTTTGTATTGATGATGAAGCCAGGGGTAGTGCTGGACATTCCTTCATATTGGCAAGAAGTTGTCAATACTCAACTGATGATTTTATCACTCATTGGGTCATTCAGGTTCCCCTCCCTTATCATTTAACTCTTTTTATATCAAAATGTGGAAGAATTATTGCATTTGGGGTTAAATATCATGGATGTAAATAAAAAGAGGCAGTCAGTAGTGTTTTGGACTGATGTAGTAAGGGAGGAACAGAATGAGGAGGGTTTGTTTGATTTTTCAAGTAATTTCATGTCTACTTCATATAAAATTATGAATGGGGTTTCTCCCCCATGTTTCCTGCCAAAGGATCAAGAGTTCCTGCAGTTGGGAACAAATTGTAAGTTTGGAGATTGGTATGTTTATGAAGACTATTTAGAGATTATACTTTATGGGGCTGGGGTAGAACCATATAGGCTTCCTATATTTGTGCCTATGAGATTATTTTCTTTAGAGTTCATTAGGCAGAGTTTAAATGTTGACCAAATACATTTTGTACCTATGAAAAAGGGTCATATGTTTAAGCTACTTATGTCCTGGGTCTATTTATAGTCAACATGGGACAAGCAACTAATGAAGTTAATATGATGTTAGATGGAATGCACTTGTTGTTAGGAGATAAGTGGGCTTATGACCCCCATAAAGTGATTTCAAATAGGAGAATTGAAAATGGTTATTCAGCATTTGTTCATGAAAGCACACCTGACATAGAGAAGCTAGAAAATAAGGGTTTTTCAATTTTTGTTGGCTAAAATATACAAACTCCTATCATATCTGAGAAATATAGCAAGAGGAGTAAAGAGGCAGTTGTTGATTCGGAAGATGAAGAGAAGAGAACCAAAAAGAGAAAAAAATTCAATGAAGACTTAGCAGTTGCTCAACCTGGTTTCTCACTTCAACTAGGAGATGAGAAAAATGTCCCAGGCTCACCAAGAAGACATGGAGATGCTCAAGGAAAAGTACCTTTTATTAAACAAATATTTTCTCAGATTGCTGAAAGAAATCAAAGGATGAAGGCTAGCATGGAGGCACAGGATGAGTATCAAATAACACCAGATCAAACAATATTACTGACTGTTATGGATCTTGAAAAATATCAATTTAAGATTGCTCTTTCTCACCCCTCTGATATGACTATAGGGTCATCAAATAATTTCAATACTGTAAATTTAACTGTTGATGTGAGAAAGATTCCTTTGCTTGATAAAGTAAATTTACGTATGAAAACAGGTCAACTGATAGTAAATGATTTGACAAAAACTAATGCAATGGCTCTTAAGGTTGAAAACATGCTAAGGAAGGTGATCAAGCAATTTAAATTGGAAAAATCCAACTCCGGGGCTTTAACAACACAGAATGAAGAACTCAAGAAAATAATTGTAAAGATTGGAGTAGATCCAAATGACAGATCTGTTGTGCAGAAGTTTATACAAAGTGCAGGATCAGAGATTTCTATGTTGAAGAAAAAGTTGAAGTTACCTCCAGGGGAGCATTCTATGGCAGCAGAGGTGGCAGAAGTGGAAGGTGGGAAAGAGAGCCTTCTTCAGCAGCTCTTGCAAAAAGAAGAATAAATTACCATGTTGAAGGAAAATGTGTTGTCACTACAGAATCAGATTGATTCTCATTCCTGCACTATAATTTTTCCATCTGGAAATGATGATCCAACAACAAAGATATCTCAATTGAACATTGAACTGAAGATGGCAGAGAGATATCTCAAAAGGGCACAAATGATTTGGAGACAATAACAAAAATCATGCAAGCCAAGGATGGGGAAACTAATAAATACAAGACAGATTTCCAAATAGTTGATGCTGAGATTAAGAGTCTAAAGGAGAAATTGAAGGGAAATATATATCTGATACAGGCTAAGGAAATCATCTGGAATGAAATAATTGAAGAAATGAAAGCAGCTTGGGGATCTCTGACTATTGTATCAGAAGAAAAAGGCATTATCAAATATTTTGAGGAGCAGGTTATGGCAGACAAGCAAAATACTATTAACAGAGCTATTTAGGCAAAGAGATTTATTGATTTCATTGATTCAAAGACTAATCAAGAGTTAGAGGAAAATGAGATTAAAGATAGGATTCTATATGCTGTAGATATTAACAAAATGTTTGTTAAAAATTATTGTAGGAAGACCACAGAGAAGAAGTTGATAGAGATTAAGGAAGTAGTAAACAAATTTGAAAATTTGTATGACAAAAGACCCAGGGCAGGATTTCCATCATGTTGGGGCCTTGGAGGCAGTCTTTTATCATGGGGTTCTTATGCACCACTACTGATATTAGCAAAAAAAAGGTGGATAACACACATGAGAAGACCCAGATTTTGAAAGGAGCAACAATTATTAATTTTCTTTAGAGGAATTTTCAGCTATTATGGTTGGTGAAGACCTTATTTATAGAGAGACCAACATTCAACAGGATTACTGCCTTTAGGTTGCAGTACCATGGGTTGATTAACTCACCTAAGACAAACATTGAAGTGTGGAAGAAATGCAGAGCCTGGATGACTGTTTTACCTAAGGATCCCTCAACTTCAAATAAAGACAAGTTAGCAAATCAAGAGAATATAGCAGTAGCAGGACCAATTCATATTCAACAAATAGATTAGGATTTAAGTTTTATTTTATCTCTGTTGAGAAAATGTAATTGTAATAAGACATTGCGATGATATGTAATAGGTAGTTTAAGAATTTTTAAGTAGTTTCAACAGTTAGAAATAGTTTCAGCAGTTACAAAATGTTTTACATTGTATTTAAGGAGAAAGAGAAGAAAGGAAAGGGTTCCAAGTTTTGGACCTTTGGAATACTGCAAATTTTGTACTCAATTTTATGACGATTATTGAATGAAGATCAAGATTCTTGCATCTTTTATTGTTGATATGTTTTCCAACTTCCATTCTGTATTTTCCCTCTATGAATAAAATGAAGTAATGAAGCTGCAAGTCTCTTTTTACATATGTGAATAAGAGTTAAATATCCTTAATGGGCGCTCCTTCATTTTAACTATTCCCTTTTCTTAAAATTCTTCTGAAGTTTAAAGTGATATATTATGTTCATCATCATATCATTTTGGGCTTCCTTCCTTCATGTTATTCTTATCACCCCATTTAATATCAACATATAATGGCATTGTGAAGCATTTATTGCATTTGATTCTTGAGGGTTTAATAAAAAAATTCTTAAGGTGATTAAGAAAAGACCATTTGATATAATATTTATGTGACATATATATAAATGTCTTGAGCACTGATTCCTTACCACAACCAAGGGATTGTTTCTTAAGATACAACACTGTGATTGATGAATTACATGGAGAAATTTAGTTTACCAAGTTGGATCTCTATTCAAGATATCATCAAATTAGAATGAAGACCGAAGATATTCCGAAAACAGCATTTCAAACTCATGAGGGTCATTATGAATTTTTGGTCATGCCTTTTGGCCTTACCAATGCACCTTCTACATTTAAAGGGTTGATGAATTCCATTTTCAAACCCTTCCTTAGAAAATCCGTGCTAGTATTTTTTGATGATATACTAATCTATAGAAGGTCGTGGAAGGATCATAGTCAACATGTTGACAGGGTGCTCAAACTATTGGAGGTGAAACAATTATATGCAAAAACATCCAAATGTTTCTTTAGAGTACAAGAGGTGGAATATCTGGGTCATATTGTATCTCACGAGGGCTTTAAGGTAGACCCTAACAAAATTAAAGCCATTAAGGAATGGAATTTCCCCACAACCATTAAGCAATTGCACAGATTTCTCACGTTAACCTGGTATTATCACAAGCTTGTTAAGAATCATGCGAGAATAGTAGCAACTTTAACAACATTATTGAATAAAGATGCATTTTCATGGACTCCTGAAGCAACTAAGGCCTTTGAACATCTTAAAGAGGCAATGTGCCTAGCACCAGTCTTAGCTACGCCAGACTTCAAAAAAACCTTTATTTTGGAATGTGATGCCTTAGGAAATGGAATTGGTGCTATTTTCATGCAAGAAAGAAGACCCATTTCTTTTGAAAGTCGTCCAATCAAAGGAAAGTATTTACAAAAGGATATTTATGAGAAGGAAATGTTGGCAATACTACATGCACAAAAGAAATGGCGACCTTACCTAATGGGAAGACACTTCAAGGTAAAAATGATCATGATAGTCTTAAACACTTTTTGGAACAAAGACTATCTTCAGAAGAGCAGCAAAAATGGGTTACAAAGATGTTGGGTTATGACTTTGAAATCATATACAAAAAAGGGAAGCTAAATGTTGTTGTAGATGCACTCTCAATAAAGGATGAAGAGGTGGAAGCATTGCTTTTTTCCATTTCTATTATCCAACCAGATTGGATAACCGAAGCAAGGGATGAATGGAAGAAGGATGAAGAAGTGTGGACACTCATTCAAAATTTTCAACAAGATCCTAGTACATCTGATACATGTAGTTGGAAAAATGATTCCTTATGGTACAAATATTTCTTATATATTTTCAAGAATTCCCAACTAAAAAAAAAATTTCTTTTGGAATTGCACACTTCTCCTTTAGGAGGGCACTCGGGATTTTTAAAAACTTATCACAGGGTGAAGAAAGAATTTTTTTGGGATGGCCTTAAATCTGAAATTCAAAATTTTGTGGAAAAATGTTTGGTTTTCCAGTAAAATAAAGTTGAGACAATTAAGACCTCGGGTCTTCTACAACCTTTATCCATTCCAAGTCAATGTTGGGAGGATATTTCAATGGATTTTATCATAGGTTTACCTAAGTCCAAAGGAAAGAGTGTCATCATGTGGTAGTTTATAGACTTACCAAGTGTGCACACTTTTGTGAATTATCTCATCCATTTAAAGCAAGTACAATTGCTACTGCATTTATGGAAAAAATTCAAAAGCTACATGGAAACCCGAAGATTATTGTAAGTGACAGAGATCCCATTTTTTGAGGAAAATTTTGGATGGAATTATTTTCTTATTTGGGTACTCAACTAGCTCATAGCTCATCTTATCATCCTCAATCCGATGGTCAAACTGAGATAGTGAATAAATGTTTGGAAGGATATATTCATTATTTTGTATCTGATAAGCAAGCATAATGGGTCAAGTGGTTACCTCTCGTTGAATGGTGGTATAACACTTCCTTCCATACTGCAGTAAAAATGACCCCATTTATGGCACTTTATGGGTATCATCCACCGTCCATCACATCTTCTTTAAGGGAAAATTCTAGGGTTCAAGTAGTGGAAGATCACATCGAGCATCAACAAGAAGTTCTCCAACTCTTAAAGGATAACCTGAAATTTGGCACAAAATTGAATGAAACAACAGGCAGATCAACATTGCAGTGAGAGAAGTTTTGATGTAGGAGACCGGGTATTTTTATGGCTACAACCATACAAACAAATTCCCCTCAAGGAAGCTAAGAAGATAATAAATTATCGCCAAAGTACTATGGTCCTTACAAGGTCTTGCAAAATATTGGTACTATGGCATACAAATTGGAGCTTCCTACTTCTTCGCAAGTGCATCTAGTTTTCCATGTTTCATGCTTAAAGAAGGTTATAGGGGAGAAACTTCCAGTTCAAACAATATTTCCGAAACTTGATGAGGAAGGAAAAACCATATTGAAACTTGAAGCAGTCACGGAAACAAGAACTCGACAACTACGAAATCAATCAATTTCAGAGTATCTCATCAAATGGAAGAACTTACCCACTGAATATTCTACATGGGAGGATGAGAATTTTATACAAAAGCACCCAGAGCTACTCAAGCGTTGAGGACAACACTTTTTTGAAGGAGAGGAGCATGTTAGGTCCCTATATTACTAGTATAGTCCCTTATTGTTATTAGTGTAACCCCCTTATTGTTATTGTTGTACCCCTGTAACCCCCATATTGCTATTATTGTGCCCTTACATTATTATTGTTAGGCCGGTTGGGATTACATTGTGGCCCCATGGACTCCTATATATAGAAAGGAGGTTTTGTCATTTGTATCATCCAAGAATTGTTCATTTATGTAATATATTTGAGGTTTCCCCTCGAAGTGGCTTATTTATAAGGCATTGATATATCTTTTATTCTATTTTTGGAGTTGGTTTCATAACATATAATATAAGTGATTGATTGGTGTTCAGTGCATTATGTTTGGTTGGGTTTTATCCTATTTTGCATGTGTTTACAATCTCTTTTATACAAAGTTATGGATCCATTTTGAATGATCTTACACATTATTATCTTAGATGTACGTAACAAAAAAGTTAAATAATAAAATGATATATAGATCAATTAGGTTTATATTTGGTGTTTAGGAGGAATGAATAGTATCCTCCCCACCCTAGTTTAATTTCCATAAGTGATATCGTAAGCTCATATCAAATATGTTGTTACAATGTTTATGAGTCTTATTGTTGACAACCTTGTACATTGAAGATACTAAAGTTTACCCTGGTTATTGTTACCCCTTATTTTAGTAGGGCACATATATGCACTTTTCAGTTTTGGAAACACCATTGTAAGCACAAATACTACAAGTAAAAGCCTTGTAAGCCATGTAAATGCTATCGATTATTGTATCCTTGGCCTATTATGGTTCATCAGGGCAGTTCCCTCTAGTACCTGCTCTCGACTCCTTTCATCCTAGATAGGAAGGAGGACTAGGGGTGGATCTCCTTGAACTCATGGTTTATAGGAGCCATTGGTTTTGTAGGGGTGATCATACTTTGTAGGGCTATTCTAGCTCATGTCTCGAGCACACCTATGTAATTCCCACATAGTCATATTTATTGAGTCTGTATGCATTCTTTGGCCTTGGTGCATTATAATGTCACATTTCTTAACATGCAATCCTCATAGTTCCCAAAATTTCATGTTTCCCAATGCATTTCATGGATCCTAATTCATAGGATACCAGGGGTCAAAATTCAACAAAGGCTCATATTTCTCAGATTAATTTGTACTTTCCATGCCATATGGAAAAATTTTCAAATGTCAAGGCATCATAGAGATATCCGCAGTCAAATGGGGGACCCTATTTTTGTGGCATGTGTGGGATCTTTTTAGATATATTGGAATCAATACTTGGTTAAATGAGGCAAGTGATAAATCAAAATTCATCTACAATTATTTTCCAAAAAAAGCAGTGTACCCGAAGATAGCAAATCAAGCAAGGAATTGGGGATCTACTCTTATAGCGCATTAATTAGTGGGGTTAGCCCACATGTGTGGATTAAATGAGGCAATTTAAAGGGAAAAATATGACCATTGGTCCAAGCCAATGAAAAAATATTAAGTTACTCAATAAATTCAATCATCCAAGAAAAAAGGAGGAAAAGGCATCTCAAGTTAAGTTAAAGGATCAATTCGACTTCATCGAGGGATTCGTTGGACATCAAAATCAAGATGTCAAATGTGTTAAAGAAACTTTAAAGGAAATTTGGACCTCAAGTGGACAAAGTCTAGTCGTTGGTTATCAAAGCAAGCCTTCATTCAAAGAAAATAATCTCTTCTTAAGTCAAATTCAAGGATATCGAACCTCCCAAAGCTAGTTGTTTAACCTATTATAGCAAATCAATCCCCCTTTTATGAGAGATTTCTCATGTAAAAAATATTTCTCATTGTAAATACCTAGATAAACTTGCGGATGACAAGTGTTCTCATTATTTCTGGGAGAGGGCTTCAATTAGTTGTTAAATGAAAAATTATATAAGGCTATTCCCTCGTTCCCATTTGTGTGTTGTGAAAATGTGATATCATTATGTCATAATAGGGTGGATATGTGAAGATGGGTTACACTTTTGTGAGAATCGGGTGCGGAATTTTTTTTTCAGCAATAGTTCGGTCGAAATATCTGAGAAAGTTCGGCCGAAATTGTGCTTCTGTTTAGATTGACGTCACATTGATGGCGTGGGCAAACAGAATTTTTTCCGGAGATGGGAAAACCGGCAACGAAAGTTTGGCCAAACTTTTACTCTTAAAATAGTTCAGATGAACTAGTTCCTATAAATATATCGCTTGCGAAGTTTATTTGTTTACCACGTTTTTATGTGTCTATTTGTTCGCACGTTTTTTTGTCTGTACTGCTGCTGGTCTGGGGCCGCTTCCATCTGCGTTGTTGGTCTGCGACGATTTTAAGCGAGCAAATTACCAGGTATTCTTCCTTCTCCTCCTCTATTTTTCACAAGGGAAAAATTCGTAATGCAATGTGTTTTGTAATGTGTTCTGTAATGCAATGTGTTCTGTGTTCAATACACAAATTTGAATGAGATCAAATTAGCAGAATGCAGATTTTTGCAGCCCAACATATTCTTTGTCTAAATTTTTTGTAGCGGAGTTTTGTGCCCCAATGTTTCTTAGGTAGGTGAAATTTTGGTCAAAGTGAAAACTATAGGCGGATCACTTCCTTTAGCCTCCTGGTTGGCCAAACCGGTTTTGAAGGGCCCAGAACCTAGCTAAAAACTCCCAGCATTATGGCTATCTACTCCCTTCCCCACCGCACGGCAAGTGGGTCACTTGATGCCTTCCTTATTAGGCAGGTCAATCTATGAATGGAGGTACAGCTGCGCCTTCCATACCCATAGTAAATCTACTTATGAAAAGAAGATATCTTGGATCTCCGGAACCCATCTTCTGGCACTATTCTTTTGAGACTGATATGGACTACATGAGACTGACCAAATGATAGATGAAACTGAACCATATCGAACCAGGGAAGGGCCAAAAACCATATAGAAAGGGAGTAAAAATTTGTGCCCCAATGTTTCTGTAATAATTTTGATTTTGAATGTAAGAGTTTTATTTGATTTTGATTTTTCAGTATAAGAATTTTGTAGCCCATGTTTTTATTAAACTCATCCCTACTGTCAGAGTGAGAGAGTCCACTCCCCCGCTCCCAGTTGTGTTGTTAATTACTTGCAATGTAACACAACCCAATTTAGGTAATTTGACATGCCAGGTAATCATATATGAACCCTGTTGTTATTATTTTCTCCTATTAAGAAGTGTTGGGAAATAAAGAGAACCTTTGATGGGTGGAAAGTTCATTGAAAATATTGATCTACAAAATTTCTCTGTGAAATACATACATCATACAATAATATATGAATATATGTTTATTCATGTACAGTGAAATAGGTCAAATCGAGTAGCTCTTTTCAATTGTATGAGTATTATTTCCATATTGAATATTGACGTCGTTAAAAAATATTGAATTCTATTGCTACACTGTTGAAACAAAATTGCTTGGCCGAGTTAGCCATGAAATCTGTGATCTTATACCTTCTGATATACCTTAATATAACCTAAACTAATCAACTTGAACTTATACCTTCTGAGTTAGCCATGTTAACCTTAATATAGCCTGAACTAATCAATGTGTTATTTTGTACCATGTGTTATTGTGTACCATGTAGCTAGAAATATTAAACTAGATATAAGTTTATGACAGTTATGACAAGTGTATTATTTTTTCATCCTTATGTTCTTTTTCATTATTATGTCTTTAGGTTTGGAGTAGGTGACATGAGTCCATTTATCCCTCTATTATAAGTGGGTTATGGTTTTCTTGACAATTATGACAAGTGTAAAATATTGTTTTTTCATCCTTATGTTCTTTTTCATTATTATGTCTTTAAGTTTGGAGTAGGTGACACGAGTCCCTTTATCCCTCTATTATAAGTGAGTTATGGTTTGCTTTGTTTCATTGTTATGGTATAGTGATTTGTGATTCAGAGCAAACTTTTTAGTAATTTCAACTTTAAAATTTCGATTTTTAACTAGGAAGTTAACATCTTTATGCTCACACATATTTTTTATAACATATGTAATAGATATACCTTAATATAACCTGAACTTATACCTTCTGAGTTAGCCATGTTAGCCTTAATATAACCTGAACTTATACCTTCTAAGTTAGCCATGTTAGCCTTAATATAACCTGAACTAATCAATGTGTTATTTTGTACCATGTGTTATTGTGTACCATGTAGCTAGAAATATTAAACTAAATATAAATTTATGACAATTATGACAAGTGTATTGTTTTTTCATCCTTATGTTCTTTTTCATTATTATGCCTTTAGGTTTGGAGTAGGTGACACGAGTCCCTTTATCCCTCTATTATAAGTGGGTTATGGTTTACTTGACAATTAGGACAAGTGTATTGTTTTTTCATCTTTATGTTCTTTTTCATTATTATGTCTTTAGGTTTGGAGTAGGTGACACGAGTCCCTTTATCCCTCTATTATAAGTGGGTTATGGTTTCCTTTGTCTCATTTTTATGGTACAGTGATTTGTGATCTAGAGCAAACTTTTTAGTAATTTTAACTTTAAAATTTTGATTTTTAACTAATAATTTAACATCTTTATGCTCACACATATTACCTTTGCTTTTTATTCTCTCTTACACACACACACACACACACACACACACACACATATATATATATATGAAGAGATGATCCCATTTTCTTAAATTTTATTCATAGATCAAATTTCATTTAAATACAAGATTTATCATAGTGTACAATGATTCATTCCATATTATTTATAAATTTTTTCATTAAAAAATGAACCCTTTAAATGATGAACCTGGTTAATGCTTCTTCTTCATGAATAAGACTACTTGATCTTTCAATTTGAATTTGATGATGGTTCTTTGTTATGTTTCTTGACTACCTCAAACTATTGGCACAATCATATGCTTCCTGTTACTCTTTTTATTCCTTCCTTATATTGTATTCTCCCCCTTAGATATTGTGTACTCTCCCACATAGATATTTCAGTCAATTTTGATGGTCCTTTGTTATATTTCTTGACTACTTCAAATTATAAAATTATTGACACAATCATATAGATATTGCACTCAATTTTGATGGTCCTTTGTTATCTTTCTTTACTTCAAATTATTGACACTTGATCATATATATATCATATAAATATTTCACTCAATTTTGATGGTACTTTGTTATCTTTCTTGACTACTTCAAATTATTGACACTTGATCATATAGATATTGCACTCATTTTTTATGGTCCTTTGTTATCTTTCTTGACTACTTCAAATTATTGACATAATCATATGCTTTTACCTTAATATCTTGTAGAGCCCATTTCTTCCAAAACACTCAAAAAGAATTAACTACTATGTATTCCACTTCTACTCTAGATATAGAAAGTAACAACTCTTTCTTGCTTAACCATTAAACCAAAGACTCTTCTAAGTAAAATTATACATTGTCCACTTGTACTTTTCATAAGGCTAGTTGAATATCTATATGTTGTGAATGTAAATTTCTCACAAGTAAATTTGTCAATGTAAATTTCTGAACTTCTACAAGTTTTATAGAGGTAAAAGGCCGAGGGTAACCTCTTGGATCTATGCTGGAAGGTGACATATCTAGTAAATGCCCCTACATTCGATCTCTGGAATAGATCTAAATAGAAGTTCTTCATTTAATATATAAACACAACCACTTTAAGGTATTTGTTTACATGCCATTCATTTCTCTCACAAGCTAAAGGCTTCCTCCTATTAATTTTAGATGTAAATTCTACCATAAAATTTTTAAGTCAAACTTTAAGATAAACCATGCACATTTCATTTGCATTAAATGTCAATTGAATATCTAAATTCACATATGTTTAGTGGTGTCATTGTTTCACTTCCGATATTATGCTTCTTACCTTGATGAATAGGTGGAACTCTGCTAGGAGGCTTCTCTGTTTTTTGACTCTTTTCTCATACTGTCAAAGGTCGTTATATGTTATATGGGCTATATTGTATAGTTATTAGACTACATATCTTCATATAGAACTTGCAAATAGTATGATGAAACCAAACATAATAATATTTGACATCATAACTTGCTAATCGAGTTATTAGACTACATATCTTCATATAGAACTTGCAAATAGTATGATGGAAATGTGAACTTGCAGATAGTATGATGGAAATGTGGATCTCAAAGAAAAGTCATGATTAATGCTTCTAGAAACCAAACATAATAATGTATTAGGGCATGCTCCTTTAACTTGAAAATAGTATGTTTGAAATGTGGATCTCACGACTCTTCATGATTAATGCTTCTAGAAAACAAACATAATTTAATGTATTAGGACATGCTCCTTTAGGCTTAGTGGAATTACCTTTGCTTTCATGATTAATGCTTCTAGAAACGAAACATAATTTAATGTATTAGGACATAATTAAATGTATTAGTACATGCTCCTTTAGGCTTGGTGGAATTACCTTTGCTTTTTATTTCTCTCTTACACACACACACATATATATATGAAGAGATGATCCCATTTTCTTTTTTATTCATAGATCAAATGTCATTTAAATACAAGATTTATCATAATGTACAATGATTCATTCCATATTATTCATAAATTAATAATGTACAATGATTCATTCCATATTATTCATAAATTTTTTCATTAAAAAATGAACCCTTTAAATGATGAACCTAGTTAATACTTATTCTTCATGAAGAAGACTACTTGATCTTTAAATTTGAATTTGATGATGGTCCTTTGTTATCTTTCTTGACTACTTCAAATTATTGACACAATCATATGCTTCTTGTTACTATTTTTATTCCTTCCTTATATTGTATTCTCCCCCTTACTTATTGTGTACTCTCCCACATAGATATTGCACTCAATTTTGATGGTCCTTTGTTATCTTTCTTGACTACTTCAAATTATCAAATTATTGACACAATCATATAGATATTGCACTCAATTTTGATGGTCCTTTGTTATCTTTCTTTACTTCAAATTATTGACACTTCATTGAATATAGATATCGTATAGATATTGCACTCAATTTTGATGGTCCTTTGTTATCTTTCTTGACTACTTCAAATTATTGACACAATCATATGCTTTTTGTTACTCTTTCTATTCCTTCCTTATATCTATTCTCCCCCTAGATATTGTGTACTCTCTCGCATAGATAAATTGCACTCAATTTCATAGGCTCTTCTTTTGAAGTCAAATATATTGTATTCTTCCCCTTAGATATTGTGTAATCTCCCACATAGATATTGCACTCAATTTTTATGGTCCTTTGTTATCTTTCTTGACTACTTTAAATTATCAAATTATTGACACAATCATATAGATATTGCACACAATTTTGATGGTCCTTTTTTATCTTTCTTTACTTCAAATTATTGACACTTGATCATATAGATATAATATAGATATTGCACTCAATTTTGATGGTCCTTTGTTATCTTTCTTGACTGACACTTGATCATATAGATATTGCACTCAATTTTGATGGTCCTTTGTTATCTTTCTTGATTACTTCAAATTATTGACACAATCATATGCTTTTTGTTACTCTTTCTATTCCTTCCCACATAGATATTGCACTCAATTTCATAGGCTCTTCTTTTGAAGTCAAATATATTGTATTCTCCCCCTTAGATATTATGTATTCTACCACATAGATATTGCACTCAATTTCATAGGCTCTTTTTTGGAAGTCAAATAAGTGACAATAATTTACAAGAACTATCCCTAATTTGTTTCTCACATGTTCAAATGGTTCTCTAACAAGATAATTTACAAGAACTATTCCTAATTTGTTTCTCACATATTCAAATGCTTCTCTAACAAGAGGCTTTGTGGGTATGTATTCCATCTTCATTATTTTCTCAAAGACTTGTTGTGTGAGGAAGTGGTACATTATGATGATATGTAAATAGTGATTGAAGGAAGTAGAATATTTTATTTTTGAAATTATTATTACACTTCTATTGAAAAACTTAATAGATATATAGATTTACCTTAATATCTTGTAGATCCCATTCCAATGATTCCCTCAAGATGTAATTTTTCCATAAATGCCTCCAACGTGCCTTAAACGGTCCTCTATGGCCCTCTCAAGAAAAATCCTATTGAGTCCACCCCTCAAGTTAGGTCAGCTATACAGTAGGATATGCCCCTCAGGAGGTCACCATCGTTTTAACAGTCAACGATGCCCTCAAGTTAGGTCATTGGTCTCAACGGCCCAGCCCTCAAGAGGTAAGTGGACTCCGTGTAGCACACCCCCGCGGAGAAGAGGGGCCATTAGCATATCATTGAAGGCCTTATTGCCTCCTTATAGCTACACTTAGAGATCGTATGGTCCACCCAACCATTAGGATAATAAGCCTCTATGCCCCCTTAAGGGGGTCTATAAGGTCCTTCAACTTGTCATGGAATTCCCTCCCATTACTGATGGGAGCCTATGCCATCATAGGGACATTCAAGGTCCTTGCAGTTGATTAATGCGATGATATGATCTAATTATTATCAATCATATCAGGCCATATCACCCATATGATGGGACCCCATGCCCTTATAGGGCCATTACTGATGGGACTGCATGCCCTCATTGGGCCATATAACCAAATGTATGGGACCATATGCCCTTATAGGGCCATTAAGGATCAACCATAGGAAGGAATGGGTGGAACCCGTCCTAAAGGATATAAAACCAATGGTTGAAGATCATTAAACCAAAGGTTTAACGATGAAGGACAACCAAAGGTTGAAGGATCAACCATAGGAAGGAATGGGTGGAACCCATCCTAAATGATCTACAACCTTCAGTTGAAGATCATTAAACCAAAGGTTTAAGGATGAAGGACAACCAAAGGTTAAAGGATCTACAACCAACGGTTGAAGATCATTAAACCGAAGGTTTAAGGATGAAGGACAACCAAAGGTTGAAGGATCTACAACCAACGGTTGAAGATCATTAAACTAAAGGTTTAAGGAAAGATCAACCGAAGGTTGAAGGATCTACAACCTCCGGTTGAAGGATGAAGGTCAAGGACCTTCAAAGTACAACCAAAGGTTGAATATCATTAAACCAAAGGTTTAATAATACAATTTTGAGTGAATCCACGGGTCCTCTACACCCTTCACAAAGTAAAATTGGGATAGGTAGTGTTTACTTCTACAAGTTCTATAGGCAGAGTCTGTAAAGGGCCAAGTAGCCTCTGTATCTCATCTTTTATGAAAGGTGACATATCTAGTAAATGCCCCTATAGTCAATCTCTGGAATGGATCTAAATAGAAGTTCTTCATTTTATATCCATAAAACACAACCACTTTAAAGTAAACTGTGTACATGTGTCATTTCTCCCACAAACTAAAGGCTTCCTCCCATTAATTTTAGATGTGAACTCTACCATAAAATTTTTAAGTCAAACTTTAAGATAAAAAATGCACATGTCATTTACCTCATGATCTTGTGTCATTTCTCTCATGCATTTGAAATAAATGTTGATATATATATATATATATTTTTTTTTTTATTTTTTTTTTTCAGGGATAAGAAAACCATTAAATATGGTTGAAAAATGGAAATTATGCATAGAATTTTCTTACTATCCCAATCTAGGGAAAGCAGTGATTACATATGTGCTTTCCAATATTGCGACTAGCAAAGTCGTCCAAAGGAAAATGAATATAACGGGAAGAACAACAAACAACGAGGCATATTATATTGGATTGATAGAAGGCTTGGGAACATCGATGGAGTATAGATCAAATGGAATTGTAGTTTTCACCAATTCTAAACTTGTGTGCAACCAGATGAATGGTGTGTGCCAAGTTAAGAAAGAGAGGCTAAAATAACTGCATGGAATAGCAAACAATATTGTTAGCCAACTTTAATTTTTTAGTATAAGACATTGTACAAATGTGAATAAGTTGTCTGCTGATCTATTGTGTGGGGAAATTCCAATTCATGATTCATATATCAAAGATGAATTAGAATTATACAGAGCAATGCCAATGCAAGATTCATCTCTCAAAGATGAATTGGTTTTGAGATGCTCTTCTTAAAAAATTAAAGATTCATCTCTCAAAGATGAATTAGTGTTGAGACGCTCTCCTTCAAAATTTATTGATGGGAATTGTAACATATCTTGGATATGTGTGTGTTGTGTACTTATAAATGCATCTTTTTTAATAACCATGTGTTTTTTTCAATTATATACCAAGTGTGCTCCCACCACACCATGTAAAGCGCAACTTGGTGAACTTCACATTTTCAACAAGTGGTGAACTTCACATTTTTATAAAATTAAAATGCGGGGACTTCAAAAAAATTTTGTTTAAATGGAGTTTTTTTAAATGCAATTTCACTTCTTTTTTAATGACCATGTGTTTTTTTCAATTTTATACCAAGTGTGCTCCCACCATGTAAAGCGCAATTTGGTGAACTTATCATTTTTATAATTTCTTTTTTGCTTAAATTGAGTTTCACACATCAATTATTGCTTTGAAAGTTGTGTTCTACATAATTTGTGTACACTAAATTACAAATTCATTTTCTGAAATCTATTTTGTGTAAATGTCCAGCAATAGATATATATATCATGGAGGATGAACGACGAAGATCAACCAAATCCCATATGGGGGTTCAGGGATCGGGGGATGTTCATGGTATTTAAATATAATCTTAAATCTCCATACATATGTGTACATATGGAATTGATTTTTTATTAACTTTGTGAGTTAAATTAATTGTTAATAAGTTTCATTTTTTAATTTTTAGGAGCTAAGAGGAGAATAGTCTCTACTCCATCCATGGAGCGTGCCCATGGTTCACCCAGTCGTGGTATGGTTCACGCAATTTAATCAATGAATATGTACATGTATTTATATGTACACATGAATGTATTTTTCAATTGATTATAAATTCGTATTTGTTTATGAAGCTTCTCTCTCGTCTCGAGAGGTTGGTGGTGGTTCAAATCCACTTAGAGGGCCATCAATGAGTGGTAGCAGGTTGCGTGAAGGGGGTGATATTTATTCCCCCGAAGGCCAATCAACGACTGCTGGTGCTAGTTCTCAGCAGGGTCGTTTTGGGTCTGGTTCTCAGCAGGGTCATTTTGGGTCTTAAGTTTAGTTTCATGGTGGAGAAGATGCTAACCAACCACGTCAAGGTTGCCATCAATTTCAATATTTTTTTCATTGAATTTGTACAAATTTTTTTACATGTGTTTTTTCTAATATACGAAATTATATATATATTGATGCAGAGGCTGAAAATGTTCCAAATATTGGTCAAAATAGACACAGGGCAGAACGCCACATTCAAGAAGAAGGTTGTCTACCCAGCACAACTTATCCGGCCGACATTTCTGATATACCATGGGAAACAAACATGGTGCAATGCACCTTACAAAGGTGTGAAAAAATTCATGCAAAATTGCAGAGAGATCTCGTGGCTTTGACTCTACCTGCTAAGAGTCGAAAAAGCCTTGAAATTGTTACACATTCATTGGGCGAAATTGTAAATGTGTACAAAACTCTTGGGCCAACCACTGATACATTTGTAGAAGTGATAAGAAAGAGAAAGGAAACAGTAATGGGTCCAGATAAATGGGAGGATGTAAAACAAAAAGTTACAAAAGATGTGGCCAAGTCAATGTTTAATTTCAAGGAAGGGCCAAAAAGAAAAATGTTGAAGGTGCAATATTTCAAGCACCCAAATATAGCTCGCTATTTGTATGATAGGCACCTTGCGGCCTATGGAAGGCTCCCATGGAACGAAGAGGTTCTTGTTTATTTTGCACAAATGTTTTACGCATAATTTGTTTTGGGTATGAAACCCAACTACAATGACCTTTCGTCAGAATTTTTTGGTCCGGGGAAAGGTCGATTATATGAATGTAAGGGCGCTAAGCGAGATGTGGAGTTGCCTCGTCTTGAGCCACCATTGGTGAGTCGACCTTTTCGGGTCGAAACTCTGCAGTCAGAGATGGATGCGACTTCTCAAATAAGTCGAGAAGCAATGGATGTCATGATCGACAATGTTTACAACGGATTGGGTGGAGTCGATGTTTGTCTAAATCGACAAAGAGCACGTGAAAATGCACATGCCAATTTTGTGTATTGTACAGATGAAGAGATTGACAACATGAATGTTGAAGATCTCCGAATATATGCAAAAAATTGTCGCAATGGTTTTCAAGACCTAATTCTTCATGAGGAAGAGGGCACGGGAACAGTATGTGTTAATGACCTTAGGGTTTGAAATTATTTTAACATACATATACATGTGTACAATTTGTAATAAATACATGTGTATGTACATGTATACATTTATTTGTATGTACATTAATCTAACAAAAATGTATCATTATATGTTAAAACACCATTTGCAGTTGTCACGCATGATGCATGATGAAAATGTTAATATTACGTTCGGGACCTCTGGTTCAAACAATGCAGATGGGTCTCACCATCAAGATATGTTAGCAAATGTTAGTGTTTTTTAAGTGATATTTTAAAATAAATAATTGTGCACACATGTACATGTATGTATATATAATGATAAAATGTTTTAACAGATTCTGATTCCGTTCGATGTTTTTGGGATGGCGGTACCTTCTTCTTCCTTGGGAGATGTACCTTCTACTTCCTTAGGAGATGAGCCACAAGTATGGACAATTTTTCACTTTTAAAATTTATGTTTAAGTTATATATATATATATATATATATATATATATCTCAATTTTTAATGGAACTTTTTGAGGTGTATATCTCAATTTTTAATGGAACTTTTTGAGGTGGAATATATATATATCTATATCTTGAGTTATTTTAAATTTTTTGAATTTAGGTTCCTATAGAAGATTTCTTTAATCCACGGACTCTAGCAACAGAGATAGGAACATCCACACCATTTCAACCATTTGAACAAGTTGTCTAAATTTTTTTTTAATATTATTGAAAATAAGTTTATATATGTACACGTGCATTTTCATTTGAAATTTTTTATTATATATATATATATAACTGTACATGTATATTGTACAGTTTACCATTGCAGATGTTCTTATGGAGGCGGAACTTGTTGATCAAATGGAGAGGGAACCTCATGAGGTATTGCATGATTTTTTTGTTATATTTTGTTTTTTACATGAAGTTCTATATATATTCTCACTCATTTTTAAAACATCAAATTTTAATGTTCAAGTACATGTGCATTGTGTATGTAGGTTTCCCATGCTTCACATGATAGTGCGTGGATTGAGACCCTGATAGGAAAGACGCTAGATCCATCTCTATTTGATGGACATGATTTGTAGATTTGATTTCAAGATTTAGATAGTCTTAAATTTTCTTTTTTATATATTATCTAGATGCACTGTCATATATATATATATAACTTGATACAGTTTGATACTTGTGAGATCTACAATTTTTGGACATATTTTATTACAATGTTAATATAATTTTTTTTGTTCCAAAAAGTTAATTTTTGGATGGTTTTAGTACTTTTGGCATGTGAATGTGAAGTAATGTTGTTATATAATTTGTTTGGTTTTTAAAACTTTTTTGGATAATTGAACTGCTAGTAATGTTGTCATCTGAACTACATTTGGCATGTTATGTAATGATGTGTTATAATTTGTTTTGTTTTTAAAATTTAAGTTTTGTTTTTCTTTTGAACTACATTTGGCATGTTATGTAATGATGTGTTATAATTTGTTTTGTCTTTAAAATTTAATTTTTGGATGCTTGGAGTACATTTGGCATGTGAAATAATGTTGTGATCTATAATTTTTTGTTAAATTAAAAGTTAAAAGTTTTGGATGGTTTCAATCTACATTTGGCATGTGATATAATGTTAAATGTTTTTATTGGATAGTTGAACTATAATTGACATGGCATGTGAAGTAATGTTATGTATGATATAATCAAAAAGTTTTTAAAACTCAAGTTTTGGATGGTTTCAATCTACATTTCGCATGTGATATTTAATGTTTTAAATGTTTAATGTTTTAATGTTGCAAGATATATAATCAAATTTTTTTTAAACTTAATTTTTGGATGGTTTCAATATACATTTGGCACATGTGGTATAATGTTAAATGTTTCTATTGGATAGTTGAACTATAATTGGCATGGCATGTGAAGTAATGTTGCACGATATATAATCAAAAAGTTTTTAAAACTTAAGTTTTGGATACCATTTTAATCTACATTTAATGTAAATCCCTTTAATTTTGATTTAATGTTAAATGTTTTAAATGTAAATCCCTTTAATTTTTATTTAATGTTAAATGTTTAAATGTTTTGATATAATTTTAAATGTTTTGATCTAAGTTTTTGATGGTTTCAATATACATTTGGCCTATGGAAGACCCCATGCGTAGACAACAGATGCGTTGTAGAAGGAGAGGTGGGGGTAGGGATGGAGGCGATAGGAGTGTTGGCTCTCGCCCTCCTCTTTCCATCCATGACACAGGTAGCCACCCTCCTCCAGCAAGAAATGAAGCACAATTTCACTTCACCAGCGCTATGGTCAGACCGCGAATTACGGTGGCCATTTCCATCTCTTTTTAGGAGGAGCCACAAGATGAAGGTGCTTCTAGTTCCAGGCAGCGGTGGAGAAAGTCCACCATCCCAACCCATCAGCCCCAAGACACCAAGAATTCGGCAGGTCTTCCAATCAAATCCACCTCGACGAGCTCCAGCAGCGATGGCACGAGCAACGACAACTCCTCTCATCCCTCCAAGGGAGTAGATGATGATCCGGAGGACTATAGTTGTCCAATTATGGAGGAGAATCCTCTTACACACATCAATAGCTAGCCTGATGTCAGGTCCTCTTTAGCTTTTTTTCGGTTATGGGCAACCCCTTTACTGTTTTTTTGATTCATAACCCGTCTGGTGTTGGCTAGTTATGCAACCCAGGAGACGGGTCTCGCTATGTACATTATGTTCATTACAGTTATATATATGTAAATCCTTTAATTTTTATTTAATGTTAAATGTTAAATGTTTTGATATAATGTTAAATGTATCTAATTTTTGGATGGTTTCAATCTACATTTGACCTAGATGCAAGACTCCCATGTGAAGTATTGTTTTGATTGAATCAAAAAGAGTAAAGAAGTAGTTGTATATGTAAATCCCTTTAATTTTGATTTAATGTTAAATGTTAAATGTTTTAAGATATAACATGTTAAATGTTTTGATTTAAGTTTTGGATGGTTTCAATCTACATTTGGCCTAGATGGAAGACTCCCATGTCAAGTATTGTTTTGATTTAATCAAAAAGAGTAAAGAAGTAGTTATATGTAATTTATCCCTTTAATTTTGATTTAATGTTAAATTTTAAATGTTTTGATATAATGTTAAATGTTTTGATCTAAGTTTTGGATGGTTTCAATCTACATTTGGCTTAGATAGAAGACTCCTATGTGATTTGTATTGTTTTGATTTAATAAAAAAGTTTGTAAAACTCAAGTTTTGGATGGTTGAAGTACATTTGGAATATTAAGATTTATTTTGATCTCTACAGAGTCTTGTTTGAGTGAAAAAAATTCCAATAGGAAGAACATAGCTTTTCAATGCAACTAACCATGTATCAATTGAGCTCTAATTGAAAAAAGAGTTTAAAGAAGGAGATATATGTACAAATTATCCCTTTAATTTTGATTGGAAATATAAGAAGTATATATATGTTTGTTGAATTTGGGTCAATGTCATTAATGCACTCAAATAGGTAGCCTTGTTGATTTATAATTTGGTAAATTGATGACATGCAATTAATTGCATTCTAGAACATAGAACATATCCAACCATTGGACAGACAAATTGTGTACTAGATTTTCAATCTAGAATAGAGATGTGGGTCAAATCCCACCAAAAGTCTGAGAAGTGCTCTAAGTCTCTTGTCTGAAAGGAATCTTCGTACAAAACTATACTGTGGATGATTTATTTACATTGTGGATACTTTTTACTAGAAAATCCAACTAGTTTTTCATCAATGCACATAGAAAAACTAGTTCCAATTAATTGCATTCTAAAACATATATATTGAGTACATGAATCATTTTTCATCAATGCACATAGTAAAACTACTTGAACAATTAATTTCATTCTAGAATATATATATATATATATATACATAACATTTTTCATCAATGCACATGTATAGAAAAGCTACTTTCAGTTGATACTAGAGCACATGCATGTACCAAAACAATTTGTACATGTGCAGACACTTGCACAAATAACATAAGTAGATCAATTTTTAGTTGAGTGTACTGGAAGTTCTAAAACATATTTAATCCAAAGAGAATAAATTGTTGGGCAATTTAATCAAAAAAATTCCAATGGAATGCCATCTTCAATAATCTGTTCATGATTGGATTTTGACATTTTCCATTTCTTAATTTTCTTTTTTTTGTTTGATTGAACCTCTATCAACTTTATGCATGCTGCACACACCAAGTGACTATATTGACAACTTATGGAATCAGGTTCATAGTCTTGAAAGTAAACAAAGTCCCCACTTTGATTAGTTTGTCTGAAAAAATAACCTTTCAATATAATAGATCCTCTGTCATATTGAAATCTGTGATCATTATAGTTTTCTAATAATTTCATTTTTCGTTCAGTGCAATGCATCAAATAATACTTAACATTTTCATCGTTGTCAATAGGTGCAATTACAGCAAAAACATCTCCTACACAATAAAACAAACTTAACAAAATTATACATATTTAAATTTATTTCTAGATCTTTAAATCATTAGAAAGCAATTCAAATGTTACCTTCTCTAACAAGATCAGAAACTCGATCACCATCGGATGATATTGTAGTTTCCTCTGATTTCATTTCTTCAAACATTGCAACAGACATTTTTCCCTTTGTATTTAGCTCTGTATGTTTCCAATATTTTACATACATTTTTGTTTTCACAAACGTCATTGGATTTTGTGTTGTCTACGCAAACATCACAAAAACAAGAATATTTTCTTTTATCCAATGCAAACACATTTCTAGACGACTTTGTTTTGATTGAATGCAATTTTCGAGTCCCTTTTATTGTTTCAATGTCATTTCCAATTGATCTATCTACATCTTCGATCCCAATATGCCAAAAAAACCTTTATATGGAAAATTAAAAGAAGAATTTGTAAATATGAAATCAAAATACAATCGAAGATAATCATTGCATGATAAATGTACAATGTTTAAAATTAGATTTCCAATAAAAATTAAATTGAATGTACCTTCGCACTTCCCTTGATGGGTTAGTCTCATGGCTTAGAGTAGCGATGCACCATTGAACAACTTCTTTAGCATTCACAAGTCAGCTTACAGATGGGTTCATTTGATATCTTCGAAGTGCTCGTTTTATGCATGCTCCTACACCGTCATGTTCTCCTTTTCCATGGCTAGTCTCAAAGAAATTCCAACAATGTTTAATGCAGTTTTTCTTATGAAGACAACACAACCAAAAGAATGATCATGCAGATTTGAATTGACCTGCACATTCGTATGACCATATCCAATGTTCATTGAATGTTATTCCATGATTTTTCAAGGAATCATAAATTTTTCCAAAACAATGTTGTACAAAATATGTATCATGTGTACGATCGCCACTGATATAAAAGTGATATTCTTTAATGATATGTCGATTTTCACTCGTTATTTCTATATGATCAATGTTTTGTTCAGCATGTCTATATAGAATATGGACGAGCATGGAGACTTGGTCAGAATGATAGTATTCACTCTTAATTTCTTTTTGTGGAACAAATGTGTAGTTTTCTACAAAATCAATCACTGACAAAATGGTCCTTGGTGGAAAAACTTCATGATATTTTTTGAATTGCAAGTCTTGCCATCGAGCTCTATGGGAATTCTTGGTGTATTTGTAAATTTTTGCCTCAAACTTTCTCAAAAAGTCTATCACAAAAATTTCGTCTTCTAGTAATTCAATTCTTTTAACACTATTTGCAACTTGAATCGATGTATCGATATATTCATATCTCTTCCATTTCACTTTCATGCTGGAAAATGATTGATCATTTATATCAGTATGATATTTGTTTTGAAATTTAGTCAAATTTCCACAATCATCGCATTTTTTATCACCAACGCATTTCTTTTTGTAAAATAGTTCATCGCTTAATCTTTCACATAGAATTTGAGATATGAAATCATGGATAGTGGAAGGAGGAGGTGAATCCTTCCATAATGTTCTACCAAAATCAAGGAATGTGTCATAATATAACTCAAATTCCACATGATAACGGCAAAAACAAGTGTTGCGTACGGTGATAGGTTTTACATACCATGGTTTTTGTTGAACAAAAGCACTGATTGAAACATGAATTTGATGATTCTCTTCTTTGAACTTGTTGAATAACTCTATTTGAGTGGTTTCCAAGAAATATTTTTCATGTTCTTCATACTGATTTCGTGTTATTCTTCTTCGCATGACATGCCTTGTAGTTGGAAAAGCACACGAATTGGTCTTCCAATATTCATATATTATTTTTTTAACATTTTCTCCAAGTATATCTTTGTATGGTTGCCTAAAACTAGCTCTCAAACAAGCGAGTTCATCATTTACATCTACTTGCAGCCGAAATTTTCGATGTTTGTGCAAATTTTTTCATGAGGTTCCTAATGCTCGTGCCATAGATGTTACCAAATGATTCTCTTTAGTACTTGATGAAACCATTGCCATATGTATTCCTCTACGTACAATTGAAACATTTTTCTCTCTAGATCTCTTAATTGAATTTATAGTACTACTTATATTTTGTATCACATTTTCCTTCATTTTTTTTTTATCTTTGGTTGATTTTCGAATACCCAATAGTGTCGTAGCTTCTTTTAATTTCCTTAATGATAGGATATCTTTCAACATTTGAGCTTGAACTATCACCCGCTCATTTAAGAAATAGTTTTCAAAAATGCAGTTAACACGATATCGTATAACATGGTCAGGTTTTTTATCTCCATATGTGTGAGTGTCAACATTTTCTAACATCTCATCATCGACACTGATTTCATCTATACATATTCGAAAAAATAGTACATAATAAGTTTACATATGAACAATAAATAACTAAATTAATAAATATATGTATAATTTCAATAATATGTGCGTGTGTTCAATATATATATGTGTGTGTGTGTGTATGTGTGTGTGTGTGTGTGTACATACCTTGTGATTCAATTTCTTCATTTGAATTTCTTTCAATATTTTCACCATCTTCAATCATTGGTTCAATATCTCTTTCACTTTCTCTTTCAAAATTTTATATCTCATCATCAATGTTTTGAGGAATATCTTTGTCTGTTTACATTAAACAAAATATTTAAATTCAAATTAGTTCATCAAATAAAAATTAAGCTTCACATTTTACACTAGGAAAATTTTAAATATATCAATAGATCATGATATTTATATTTACATACCTGCTTCAATTTCTGCTTGAGGTTGATTTTCCCCTTCAATATTTGAGAGGGCTTCTATCTTTCTTTTGCGAGATTGTCTCGTCTCTTCTCTACGTTCCTCAGGGTTTGTTTTTCGATCATATTTTCTCGCACAAGTCCTTTGATTTCCCATGATAATAGAGTATGAAGTTCAAAAAATTTCCTTCAAAAAATTAGACAATAACTCAATTAGAAAAAGCATCACAAAAAATTTAATTTTAAAAAAAAAGTCATTTTAAATTTTTTGCAAAAAATACATACTCCAATCCAAAACACTTACCTTAAAAAATTCAAGAAAAAAATGTCTTATAAAAATGAAACGAAGCTCAAAATATTTACTTCAACTCAAAACACGTACTCTAAAAAAATGTCACTTTAAAAAATGCTTCCAACTTTTTAAAAAAATGTCACTTTAAAAAATACTTCCAGAAAATGTCTTTTCGAAATTAAGCCCAACTCCATACTTTCAAAAAAAATGAAGCACAAAAAACATCCAAAAAAATGTATTACATACCTCCAAGAAATGTCCTTTGAATGTACGTCCAAGAAAATTCCTTAAACCCAAAACAATTATTTGCAAAATCAGGCGGCCTCCAAGAAAATTCTTTAAACCCAAAACAATTCTTTGCAAAATCAAACCGTCTCCAAGAATTCAAAATTAAGCACAAATCCATACTTTAAAAAAAAAAAATGAACCAAAAACATCCAAAAAAATGTATCACGTACCTCCAAGAAATGTCCTTTGAATGTACGTCCAAGAAAATTCTTTAAACACAAAACAATTTTTTGAAAAATCAAACCGTCTCCAAGAAATGTCCTCCAAGAAAAGTCCTTAAACCCAAAACAATTCTTTGCAAAATTGGTCCGCCTCCAAGAAATACCCTTAAACCCAAACCAAAACCTTTATAAAATCAGACCAAATGTGTGAAATGTGCGAAAATTATGAATGATTTCGCAGCAATTTATATTGCCGCGAAATGTGTGTTAGGAGGGGCGCCGCGAAATTTTCCGGCCGATGGAAAATTAGAATAAAATTCAGCTTAACTTTGATTAAAATTTTGGCCGAACTTTGATTAAAAGTTCGGCCGAACTATTAAGTCGTTAGATTTAACGGGCCGTTGGCACAAAAAATAGTTTGGCCGAACTTGTAATCAAAGTTCGGCCAAAGTAACGCGTCACCAGTTACGCAGATCCAAACTCTGAATATGTTTCTGTAACTTTGGACTGAATAAACTCCATGAAACATTCTGAATTAACTGTCGGAACCAAGACAAACATTTTCAGAATTGAATCTACTTTCAGGAAATATAACTTTTATGGAATTTCATAAACATTTACTAATTTTAATTAATTTTCTAATAAAATGGGTGCAAACAATTTCTGAGGGTCATTGTGATTCAGTGAAATCAAAATTCTGTATCTCCCAAAATTCATTATAAAAAAATTTGAAAAAATTATGGGGCATTACATTGGTCTGTCGTCTCTAATGGGTAGCTTTTAGATTTTTAGTTTATAACTAATATGTTAAGAAATTTGTTGCGTCGCGAAACATATCCAAAATATGCAGTTTTTTCATATTGGACCACTTCAAAAAATTCTAGTAATTATGATATGCATCCATTGGCTTTGTAAATATGACGAAACCGAAGTAGACTCTGTCTAGATTGTTGTAACACATTTTGTTTTCTCAAAAACACAAATTTTCAATGAATACAACATTGCATATTAACATGACTTCTTATGAATCCTTTGATTTTTAAGAAACACACACTCAAAGAATCGCTAAGTTGACATATCAAATCTACATTAAAAAATTTCAAAAAATAAGTAATAGAAAGCTAACAAAATTTCTGACAACTTTTATTTTATCGCAAAATGAAATTCTAAACAGAAAAATTGCTATAGTTTGCAGAAAATTGAAGAACTGAAAAACATGAAAGTTTTTTCTCAAAAAATGGCCAAAAGTGTAACCCACCTTCACATTTTCACCCACCAGTTTCATTTGATGAAAACAATTTGTCTTTGGGATTGGCTTTTCTATTCTATTTATTCTTATCCATTGATAGATATTGTGATTTCATATTATTTTTGTAGGTTATTCCAAGTCACACAAAGTTTGTGGATCAATCCATTGAGGGGATACATAGTCACATGCAAGAGGAAGGATAGAACATTAGGTCTCACTTTCTTTTCATTAGGTTAGGGTTTTCAAAATCTCATTATTGGACTAACCCTTATCGGGGGCTTCTTCTTCAAGGACAATATCTTTCATAATTCCATAGTTGATCCATTGGACGAAGGTATTTCAACAAGGGGACCACAACTAGTTGGGTTTGGATATCGGTATATCATCTTAGATAAGAGTGAGGGCAACTAGTCCTAGAGTTCAAACTCATTTTCTTGTCCAAAAGTACAAGGCCAATTTAGAGAGGGTTGTGATCACAATTCGACACTAGAGGAGGTAATTTTCAAGGTAAGAGTAAGTATCACCTCACAACCATTTATTTCAAAAATTATTATTTTTTGCCCCAAAATTCTTTTAGATTAAAATAAAAAAAAATTCTAAAAGTATTTCTCTAGCTTGAACTTAATTTGTTTTTCTCCTTCCATCTATTCACTTGTCTTACACAAAAATCTTATGTAATTATCCCAAGGAAGGTATGGCTTGCTTGTGTTATGTAAGAAGGTAGATTTGAACCAATTCAATGAGTTGTAGAAGGGCTTTACATCTCTCGACTTTGCAAATTCAATTTACAAAAACAAATTTACATGGTAAGTGAAAGCCTCTCACAAGGGTTTTGAGCATAAAGGAATATATCTTCCAACTCTTTAATTTTCTTCACTTATGGAAATTAACTTAACAATTTTGAGAAGTGAGCAATCAATTCCACGTTTGTTGAAAATTAATATTTTTACATAAAGGAAAATCTGGGTTTTGACCCTTGTTGAGATTTGACCTCTCTTAATGAGCAATATTTTCCATATTTTAGTACATTTCATATTACTCATTATTTTTAAGTGCTAGCATACTTATTTTTTTCATATTTTATTTCCCTAAGAATTCGACCTAGTATCTTTATTTGAGCATTTATAGGCTTGTGGGTGGCCCCAAAAAGAGGTTTTAGTCTGTTGGGTTATGGTTTCTTTTTTAGTTTTTTAAATATGAAGTATCAAAACAAAAATAAAATTGTTCATATTCAACCACATATCAATACCTACAATGAGGTATTTCATCTCAAGCTTGGTAAGGACTGATCTGAAAATGTAATGTACTTGTTTAAGGGTGCAAGGTATCCATTCTCATAAAATTTCAAATTGACTGAATAGGTTGGTTTGTGCAAATGCTCATAATTTTAAATTTCCCATACAGAGAATAAACTCCAAGTGACCTCTTGCTAAAGTGAGAATAAACTATTTCCCATACAGAGATGGACTGTAGGGGCATTCACTGGACATGTCACCTCTAAAGAGAGGATGAGTTCCAGAGGCTACCTGGCCCTCTACAGACTCTGTCTAAGGAAATAGAATATAAGCACAAATAACAAAATCAATGAAAGTCTTTTGTTTCTGAATTCAAAGTGTTCAATGATCTGTTTTAAATGTGAATAAGCAAGAGTATATATTCTGCAACTCATGTGAAGAGGTTTGATGAGGAAATAACAAGTTTTGCTTCCTGTATAAACTTGTTTTAGAAAAGCATGCTCATGAAATTTTACTGTTTAAACTATCAAATTCTGGAAATAAACAGCCATAATACACACATGAATAGCAGATATTTGTTAAAGCGGTTCACCCCTCTCTTGGGCTACCTCCGCTGCTCCTTTAGCCTCTAATTAGGCTCAGTGCTCTTTTGATTAAATGGTGCAAATGAGATTACATCTGTATAAACTCCTCTAATGAGAAAATAGACTGCTAAAACAGACTCAGAAGGTCCAAAACAGTAGAAATAGACTACAAATTCACCTCCATTGGAGGAAGGTAGCCCAATGCAGCAATATTTCCCCTTAGCTCTAATGGAGTCCCTATCAAAAGCGCTGTAAAATTCGCAGATAAAATGCCCTGATGGCTCTGCAGACACCTCCAATAGCTCCAGAATGCTCTCTACACTCAAAATCAAAAAAAAATTCGTCTTGAAAGACCTTCCCAATCAAAAGTTATGGCACATTTACTGAACTGCCTCTTACTCCTTAGGAAACTCCACTAAATGTGGAAGATGTGCAGTTAACACCGCCAAAATAGGAGGAGCGCTCCATTAGGCGGAACCGCCAAGTCTGTCCGCCAGTTTAAACTGTGGCAATAAATGTGGAGTGGTTCCGTTCACATGGCGGAATAGTCGGTTTAAAATAAATGTTGAACGGTTTTATATACGTTTTGAACGAATTGTATTAATTAACAATCGTTATAATAAAAACCCACTTTATATATAACAAACCAAAGTTTATTATCCGCCGAGCGCGCCGATGAGTTTATCCACTTGGTTCTGCGCCACGGTTTTGTCGGAAGGGGGCTGGCCCTCCGGGGCTGGCCCCCTTCGGGCCCCGCCATAAACACTACACACTTTAAATATGACTTGGTTGCCGCCCATATAACAATGCAGCACTGTGACCCAACGGTAAGTCGTGTGCATTATAGAAGACCGGTCGCGGGTTCGAATCCGGTTAAGCCTGAAATAAAAATTTTGAACGCCATTTCAAATCGGTCTTGGGGCCACGTGGCGCCCTACCATTGGCTGGAATATGGAATATTCCTCAAAATATTCTGCGGAATATTCCACGGAATATTCCCAAAATATTCTGTGGAATATTCTTTTTTTAATAAAAATTTTCCAAAGTCCAATTTGCCCTTTTTTAATTGAAATTGAGAAAACTTTGAAGCTGAATAACTTCTTCATACGGAGACCATTTTTCGAACCGTTCACGGCGCCGGAATCAGGAAGACGAGCACTATCCGGTCGTTCAGGTTCCAACTAGTTCTGAGCACTTTCATTTTTGACCATTTTACGACACCTGGTCCTGAGCTCCTAATCACACCTCCCAAATGAGAAGGCTTTTGGTCCCCAAAAGCTTACTGAATCTCTGCATTGAACTGTACAGCAATTGAGGAACAGAAATATCCTCTTCCAGTCAGCCAAAAGAGCATACAGATGCCCAAAAATGTCCTGAATTGCCAACTGTCATCATGGCGACTTTTTGCTGCAAACGCCAAGTACTTGTCGAATCTCGACCAAGTTTTCTTGCCATACCAATCTGCCATACTGAAACCAGCAAATACACTTGCTGAACTTTGTGCCCTCTTTGCTTGCATGCTTTTCCAACTCATGGAATCTTGCACTGCTTTGCACTGACACTTCGTTCTCTGCACCAAATGACACCAAAAGCATCTTGTGCAACATATGACATCAACAACCAGTTGACAATGAAATGTGCTATACCAATGACACACAAACTCTGTAACAAGTGTATACACAACCGACACAAGTCGATAGACAACAAGATACATGTGCAACTTCAACTCTTCTTTCAAATACCAACAAGTACATCATCCAAAAAACATGTGGATGATCAAGAGCTGAACCAAAAGATATTGCTGCAACATAAGTGAGTATCATACTCATCTTTTACACCTCCATGGCGAAATTTTGCAACAACTAAGAAATTCCTTCAACTGAAACTGCTTATACATGCAATCTTGCATCAACTTTTCAACTGAAATACATGCATACCAATCTGAAATTTGCATGTACAAAATGAGTAATGACTTACTGCAATAAGAAGTCCATCCACTTCTCACCAAGCCAATTCCATGGCGAATTTTGCTGCTGCAAATTTTCCTCATGTGTAACTTCCCTTTCCACATCAATAATGGACTCCATAGCTTCACTTGCCCAAACTATTTGTCCCTTAGTCCAGACAAATCTGAAATTGCAGGAACCAGCAATGAAACTTGCTGATATATGAGCTGAAATATTCTCCTGAATATGTGGACTTGCCAACTGTCACGATGCCCATCCAAGGCACCTCCATTCCAGAAGAAAAACTGCCTCCCAAATGAGAAAGCTTTTACAAAGATGAAACACTTCATCATTTCTCCTCTTTACAATCTTGGAGATCAAATTAAATTTTTCCAAGTCAATAACATTACATGCATGGTTAAAAACAAAGTAATCAACCCTTCAAGTTAATCACACATACATGTTTAAAATACAAGGAAATCATCACGATCCCTGTGCTCATGCATCTCATTCTCATGCATGCAGTTTATCCTTCAACTTTCTCTTAAGTACAATCATAAGTACAAGATCCTCAATCACATGTACATGTACTTTCAAAGCTGAAATGAAAATAACTTTCACTACGATAGAATGAGTCTCATACTCAGCTTTTCCATCCTGCAACTTGCATCCCTTAACAAAGAAAATGCATTCAATCAAAAGACATGCAACTTAATTGGATAAGAATTCTAACCATTTATTACCAATCCATTTCAAAGGTGATTCCTTTAACTGCACATCGATATCAACATGTGTATCATCCTGACACATATCAATGATGGAAACTTCCTTCCCATTCTTGCCATACTCTTTCTCCCACTTCTTCAACATTTGTGGAAGCATTGTTGGATTCAAAGTCCAACACCTTTTAACAAGATGTCCTTGCTTATGGCAATAAGTGCAACACATGTTCATCTTCTTGACCGCATGATTTGCATTGTTCATTGGAACTTTGGCTTCTTGCCTCCTTTCCTTCAAAAGTTTCCTGTATGTTGCCATTCTTTTCCAACATCTAGAAACATTATGGTTAAACAAACCACAAAAAGAACATGCAATTCTTTTCCCATGCTTGTGTGGAAATTTTCCATGCTTTACATGATCAAAGGTAATATGATTGAAATCAGATTTATACCTTTCTCTTTCACCTTCATTACCTTCATGAGGAGGTGAATCAACAAAAGAAGAAGCTCCCTTTGGAACACTAACAATCCCATCAATGGATTTAGAGCTTTCACCACTCCCTTGTTCCAGTGCATGCTGATGCACACCTTCTTCCTTCATGGCTGCTTTGGAAATTTCTCCATAAGATTTTCCATAACCAAGACCCAAATTCTTAGGCCTTACCTCAACCATTATTGGCTCAACTATACCCTGTGCATGTTTTCCCAGTCCTTTTCCTTCATATCCCATTTTGGACATCAGCTTGGACCCTATGCCTTTGGTATGTTTCTCAAAAGAACCAAGTTCATAAACATTCTTATAAGAATTTGAAGACAAACTAGAATTGTTTACCTCTTCTTCAAGCTGATACTTGGCTAAGGCTTCTTTGGCAAAAATGAGTTGTGTCTCCAACTCATGCATCTTTTCCAACTTCATGTTTGCAATACGAAGTTGGCCTTCCATTTCCTGCAATTGGTCAGAAAGCAACTGCTTCTCTTCCCTCATGGAATTCAACTGCTCTTGAAGTCTAGAGCTCTTTCTTTCATCCTCATACATTTCTCTCACCATATTCATCATGATGAAAAATTCTTGCTTCAAGCCTTCATCAAAATATCTTGTGAAGGAGGACGATTTTGAGAACTCACTTATGAAAGTTGTCATTATAAAAATGAACAAAAGAGCTTCAGCAAACTCAAACAACAAGTAGTTTGCAGAATAATAAAGCAGTCAATCTTCAACACTGCTTAAGACACCTTTCAAGCTACACAATCAAGCTAGTGATGTCAATCAAGCAAACCAACTTTGCAAACTTGCTCTTCAGTCAAGCAAACCTGTGCTCTGATACCATCTAATCTGAAAATGGAATGTACTTGTTTAAGGGTGCAAGGTATCCATTTTCATTTAAGAAAATGAGTGCAAATACTCATAATTTTAAATTGAGCTATACACTCCAAGTGACCTCTTGAAAATGTGAGAATAAACTATTTCCCATACAGAGATGGACTGTAGGGGCATTCACTGGACATGTCACCTCTAAAGAGAGGATGAGTTCCAGAGGCTACCTGGCCCTCTACAGACTCTGTCTAAGGAAATAGAATATAAGCACAAATAACAAAATCAATGAAAGTCTTTTGTTTCTGAATTCAAAGTGTTCAATGATCTGTTTTAAATGTGAATAAGCAAGAGTATATATTCTGCAACTCATGTGAAGAGGTTTGATGAGGAAATAACAAGTTTTGCTTCCTGTATAAACTTGTTTTAGAAAAGCATGCTCATGAAATTTTACTGTTTAAACTATCAAATTCTGGAAATAAACAGCCATAATACACACATGAACAGCAGATATTTGTTAAAGCGGTTCACCCCTCTCTTGGGCTACCTCCGCTGCTCCTTTAGCCTCTAATTAGGCTCAGTGCTCTTTTGATTAAATGGTGCAAATGAGATTACATTTGTATAAACTCCTCTAATGAGAAAATAGACTGCTAAAACAGACTCAGAAGGTCCAAAATAGTAGAAATAGACTACAAATTCACCTCCATTGGAGGAAGGTAGCCCAATGCAGCAATCTTTCCCCTTAGCTCTAATGGAGTCCCTGTCAAAAGCGCTGTAAAATTCGCAGATAAAATGCCCTGATGGCTCTGCAGACACCTCCAACAGCTCCAGAATGCTCTCTACACTCAAAATCAAAAAAAAATTCGTCTTGAAAGACCTTCCCAATCAAAAGTTATGGCACATTTACTGAACTGCCTCTTACTCCTTAGGAAACTCCACTAAATGTGGAAGATGTGCAGTTAACACCGCCAAAATAGGAGGAGCGCTCCATTAGGCGGAACCGCCAAGTCTGTCCGCCAGTTTAAACTGTGGCAATAAATGTGGAGTGGTTCCGTTCACATGGCGGAATAGTCGGTTTAAAATAAATGTTGAACGGTTTTATATACGTTTTGAACGAATTGTATTAATTAACAATCGTTATAATAAAAACCCACTTTATATATAACAAACCAAAGTTTATTATCCGCCGAGCGCGCCGATGAGTTTAACCACTTGGTTCTGCGCCACGGTTTTGTCGGAAGGGGGCTGGCCCTCCGGGGCTGGCCCCCTTCGGGCCCCGCCATAAATACTACACACTTTAAATATGACTTGGTTGCCGCCCATATAACAACGCAGCACTGTGACCCAACGGTAAGTCGTGTGCATTATAGAAGACCGGTTGCGGGTTCGAATCCGGTTAAGCCTGAAATAAAAATTTTGAACGCCATTTCAAATCGGTCTTGGGGCCACGTGGCGGCCTCCGGGCTAGCCACGTGGCGCCCTACCATTGGCTGGAATATGGAATATTCCTCAGAATATTCTGCGGAATATTCCACGGAATATTCCCAGAATATTCTGTGGAATATTCTTTTTTTAATAAAAATTTTCCAAAGTCCAATTTGCCCTTTTTTAATTGAAATTGAGAAAACTTTGAAGCTGAATAACTTCTTCATACGGAGACCATTTTTCGAACCGTTCGCGGCGCCGGTATCAGGAAGACGAGCACTATCCGGTCGTTCAGGTTCCAACCAGTTCTGAGCACTTTCATTTTTGACCATTTTACGACACCTGGTCCTGAGCTCCTGATCAAGGACACTCAATACTTAGTTACAATTGTGTATTTTCAGGGTTTATTTCCCACAATTAGAGTATTTTTCTCTTTTTTATTTTCATTTTTTGCTATATATATATATATATATATATATATATATATATATATATATATATATATATATATAGATAGATTAGCGATGATTCTAAACCACTAAACTAACTCCTAAATCCATCACCCAAGTGGGACTATAAGACATTTTTCTATATGGTGGAGGATCTTTTAGTATATGAAATGCCTCCTTGGCTTTGTAGGAATTGTCCTAAAGAGTGGGGACTCGTATCAAACTGATAATGGGCACTTTTCTTGTGTGGTACCACCTTAGCACCTTGTGAGGACCTTAATGAGACTGCTAGTTTTGGCGGTAACGGTGTTTGGCACCATTGTCAAGGATAAGATCAATTGATATGGCATCCAAAACATCATATTGGAAATTTGTTATGTTTTTTAGCATGGTGAGATTACTATCACTAAATTGTTGGTTCTCACCTAATGTCTCCACTTGAAAAAAATTTAAAAAGGCACAACGCAAGGGATTTCTCTCTAAGGTAATAAGTATAGTAAGTAAGCCATGTATTGGCAACTCCATTATCATATTATTTTTGACATTTTACACCTTAGATTTTAATTTTACCCTTACTAGCACTTTTTATTATCAACAAAAAATATGGAGCTCCCTCCATGGTTAGCATAATGTTATGATCTAGTTGAATTTCCTGGTGTGCAGGGTTTTCACCACAATAATGTGATTGAATCGAAATAAATACATGTTTTGCAAGGATATGGGGAGTCATTTGTAAAACACTTTATTGCATTCATTCAATATTGAAATAAAAAGTGCTTCCTCCATAAGGATTTCATAATGAAATATATAGTGCCCCATCCTAGCTTGACTTGAGATAAACACTTTTAGTTCCACTTTGACTTCTAAGATAGATACTGTGACCTAAACTTTAACTTTTAAGGAAATCAAACATTGATGATCCAGTTTTTATTTCATGTGATGATTACTCATGATGTGCTTATTTTGATTATCATTTATGACTATGTTGATGATCGAGATATTAGTGTGGTATGGATGTTTTTTATGGTACTTATCATGTATATAGTGTGATGACTAATCATTATGATCATAGAATTACTAACATTCTATGAGCATGTTAGGATACCATGATGGCACATAGACATGTGATTGGTTAGTGATTTTGGTTTCGTTATTGAGTACATGATGTTGAATTTTGAATTAATCAATAATATATTATTATAAAATTACTGATGACATCTTAGTGATTGCAAGAACAAGTTACATGCTTATCGAATGACTCAGATATAGGTGATGGGGATGTATGGAGTAGACTAGATCATCTTTGGAAAGGTGGTAAATCATCCGTGATTCCACCCACTTGCTTGCACACCAGTCATGGCTTGGGTTGGAAGGTGTTTAGCATTATTTCCTTGAAATTGTGTGATATCGTAAGGGTTGGACCACATATTTGGTGAATCATGATGTTTCAATAATGTGTGTGCATTAATATAGATACCTTAATCCTTAGTTACCATTAGTCTCACAACAAAGGGAAACCATGGAGTTAATAGTTGTCTTCATCATCTTGTCTATCTTCTCCTCAATTAGTCGTATACACTTGAAGGGAAAGTGTCATGGAACCCTCAAAACTTCATGAGGAATTTCTTGAAGGGAATAACTGACTTGGGATAAAAATCTAATAAAAATTCAATTTAATGGGATAAAACACTTAAGTTAAAGGAGGATAAATAAAATAAAGTTCCAAGTAAAATCTAAATTTAAAAAAATACATAAAAACTTGAAAAAAGAGGATTATGGGGATATACTTAAATCAAACTTAAGAAAAAACAAATGAAATAATTTTAACTCAATTAAGTATTCTAGTTATTCTAAAAATATGTGGAGAGAATATTTTGAATTTATAAATAATGACAATAAAATTTTTGATTGAATTCTAACACTAAAGGGAGGTGGTGTGCATGAAATCAAAACAAACAAATTAAAAGTTAAAGAAAAAATTATATTCATGAAAACTCTCCATATGGAAAATGCATAGAATTGTAATCTCTAACTAAAATTTGAAAAAATTAAATAAAAATAGCATAAATTATCGAGTAGTCTTTAGTGCGACTTTTTGAAGGCTTTCATTGTGGTTTTTTCTAGTGTAATTTCACTAAAATCCGATAGGAATTCATTGAAAAGAGAAGTTTGATTGCTAACCTTGCACAATCGAAGTGCCCTAGGGCTTTTTGAGGGTGTTGAATCCATATATAGAGTCAAAAAACCAGTTTAAATAACAAAAACCAAGATTTTACCTCAAATTTTTTCACCAGATTTCGACACCTGAAATTCCGAAAAATCGCACTAAAAACAACTCTATAAATTATAAAAGATGTGAAAAAAATAATAAAATAAAAAGTTAAAAGAAAGCAATAAAATAATGAAGGTTAAAAAATAACAATACGATTAATAATTGGATAAATTTTAGATAAGAGCAAAATGACAACACATAAAACTCCTATAAAAGAAAACCAAGCTATAAGTGAGTCATCTTTTAAGAAGCTATAAGTGAGTCATCTTTTAAGCACCCTATTGCTATTGCTAGATGATTACCCTAATGCAAAACTATCATAGAATAATGCAAAACTATCCTAGAGTTACTAATTGCGTATTTTTGTGAATTTGGTGTGTGTAGAGATTAAAACCAAGCTATAAGTGAGTCATCTTTTAAGCACCCTATTGCTATTGTTGAATGATTACCCTAATGCAAAACTATCATAGAGTTACTAATTGCGTATTTTTGTGAATTTGGTGTATTATATTTAATGAGAACCTTTTGGGTTTGAGAATTCCCTTATATATTACTAGAATATTCACCTCACCTATCCTACAACCCCATTGAAACTTAGAATATTTACTTATCCTACAACCCATTGAAACTCGAGAGTCTATGAAAAAGGAGAATAGACATGGAATAGACAAGGAGGTACACTAGTGAGTTAATGACGTTCATGCAAATTACATGGAATTCATCAAGTTCTCGATGAGAATCTAACTTCTAATTGGAACACGTTTGCCAATCATATCAAGAAGAGAAATAAAGTTAAAGTAATTATTATAGAGAAAGATATTTATAAATGCAAGTTACATGGAATTCATTTATCGAGTTCTCAATGAAAATCTAACTTATAGTTGGAACACGTTTGCCAATCATATCAAGAAGAGGAATAAACTTAATGTAATTCTTATAGAAAACGATATTTATAAATCAATGTGTCCTCATTAGGTAATATGGTATGATGAAGTGACGTGATCTATTTAAAACTCAAGTGTACAACTTAGTACTTCTAATATATAAAGAATGATTGAATGTTGTTTAATAAAATTTGTATGGTTGTAAAACCGAAATTTAGACAGTAAAAACCTTACAATAGATTTTGTAGATTATTTCCAGTTAGAATCAAAATATTATAATGGTATAAATGTACTTTATATTACGAAAAAAATAAATTATGCTTTACCTTATAAATTAATTATTTTAAACTATAATTTAATATTATAACTGCATATAATTATTTTTTTTACTATGGTTGAAAAAACTTCATAATAAAAAAGAAATATATTACTATTAACTATCGAGAAAATTCATTCACATGAAGAAACTAAACTATGATATCAAAACTCGAATTCGTAGTATTGTCCTTATAAAATTGCACATTTGTACATAATAGTTTGTATGGAGTGATGGGTTGCCTTGATGATATGATATAGGTGTTATTTTCTAATTAATCAATCAATAGTAATGTATATTAATGTATATATTAATTAGTAATTTTACTAAGAGGTGCAAATAAACGTCAAAGGATCAAGAAAGCAATAAAAAAAATATGGGGGAAAAATTGAAGTGTCAACCGTGTTGAAGTGATGTCATTATTAAACCTTGGGCTCTCTTGTCCCTAATGTGTAAGATGCATATGATAATTCCCAGTGGTGTTCTGCCATCCGAAGGTTTTTTTGCAAGATCACGGTGTTTTGTAATCGGAAGCCAGTGTTGTGTTTCATTCTCAGTTTCTCATAACCCCTGAAGTAGATAGAGACGATATGGTCACTCTCCCACTCCTTCTAATCACTCCCCACCGCAAAGAATCATCACCTTCCTGTTACACGTCATTTTTTCACCATGACATTTGACTTTTCATATGGGTTTATCACTACCTATATCATGTTCCCTTAGAGGTCAAAAACACCAATGTTCCTAAATCAAGTCTTGGAATTGAAGAAAAGCTCTGTAAAACCCTAAAAATTTTACCTGCACAGTTTTTCTAGCCTTTCCGTACATATGTGTTGTTGTTCAGTCCATAAATTGTAGCAACTCCCGCACTTTTTTCCACTATTACATGTACACCCCCCACGAAAAGAAAATAAAAGAAAAAAGTAAATTCTAGAAGCCTAGTTAGTCGAATATTCTCCCAACTAGAACCTTCTAGAGTCGCGATCAGTCAAGCTTTATCCCTCCACTCATGGAGCTTATCCCTTGGTCCATGGAACTAAAATCCCTTCACGAGAGGAATCCATCCCCCTCTTCATGGAACTGAAACTACCTCCATTTCCCTATAAATTGAGCTCAAGTTTCAGGTTGAAGGGTAGATACTGAAATAGACTATAGATTGTAAATGAATTTCTGAAGAGAATTCACAAGAGTGCATACTTTCTACACTAGTGAGCTATTGTTGGCATGAGAATGATCACACCCTTGTGTTTATAACTCCATGCTGCTATTCAGAGAGGAAGGCTTATCAAACTGAAGGAGAAACGATTGTTCAAGACCCAGGGAGAAATCGGTATGACATCAAGGCATCAGGTTGTAAGATTACTCTTTTCATTCAAGATAATACATATTGATCTCTTTTTCTCATTGAGTTGATCTTATGCTAATTAAAATAACATCAATACTTAGACTCTTTGATCACTAAATTTGATTAGCTTTTCTTGATTACTATATGTTGCAGATGCTTTGATTCTTTTGTCTTGCCTTTGATTGCAGGTTCTACTTATTGGAGAAACCACTTTGGAGCAACAAGATAAAAGACTACATTGAACGTTTGGATTTCAAGGTAGGGGCATGTCCTCTCTACTTTCTTATAATAATTCTAAAATGCAATTAATCTAGAGAAAAAGGTTTCCAAATGGATGTTTGTTTCTAGCTACTCGTTGAGCACTAGGGAGATCGCTCTTGTCCGCAAGAGGGATTAATCCACATAACAAATTGGCAACCGTACTGGGGATCTAGAACTTAGTTTTCTTTATTTATTTTCAGTTTTAATTTTAATTTTTTCTAATTTTGACTTCTCTGAGTCTGGTTGGGTAGATAAATTTTAAGAATCCCTAAAAAAGAAATCTTGTCATTTATTTTTTCCAAGTTTTTCCTTGCCTACACGGTTTTCATCAGAAAACGGTGTGGCATCTTATGCAACTTTTAGTTCAATTCACTGTGCATGTGCTCTGTATTCCACTATAAGCTGCACACCCCCTGGAATTTTTTGAAAATTTTAAATTTCTTTTTTTTCAGAGATAGATAACCTAATTCTTCAAGTTTTCCCTGATCCATTTACAATCTTGTCAATCTCTGTTAAGTTAATTGGGTGTTTTGAAGAAATTCTTAATTTGATTTCCTTTGGTCCTTACTTGGAGGTTTGTCTCAGTTTCTTAACAATTTTTGCATCTTTTGTATCTGAGTGTGTGTCTAAATTGTGTCTGAGTGTTAATCGCCTTTGAGTGTTTTTATTTTTGACCTTTGGAATTCTCAGCCAATTTTATTTACTTGCACTTAATTGGTTCCTTAGATTAAATTAGTGAAGGATAATACTCATGTTGTTCTTTCGTTGATTTGGAATCATCTTGTGTTTGAGAATTCTCTTTCATAGATTACATTTGCATAGTTAGAATTCTCATTTTTAGAATACGAACAGAAAATGTGCATAGATTACATTTGCATAGTTTTCAAGTGAATTTTGTATAGATTACATTTTCATAGTTTACATTCTGGAAAAAAGCATTAGTTTTTCTTGATGAAATTAGTGCATTAGAGAATTTGTTATATTTTCTCTTATTTATAAATTTTTGCATTGTTGGAAGTGAATGGAAACTCTCTCCTTACTTTAGTTAGGATTCATCGAATTTAAAATATTACATTATCATATTCGATTGCAGTCAGTTTTGGGTCAGGTCATAACACCATTGCTTTCATATCCATTTACCCTTTGAGTAATAACAACCCAAATAACATAGCACTAAATAAAATTTATCTAGAAATTTTTACATTTTCTAGGGCTCTTTCCACCAATCTAGTTCAGGATTAGTGCTTTGGAATAAGGATTAGTTAACCTTCCAAAGAAACTAAACAAACAATAGTATCTTGCGGTAAGGAAAAAATCTAATTGTTGCAATTGTGCTCTGGGAAGCTCTTCTTAAATGAGTCAAGCACGAGATCATGTCGGACCCAATGAGGTAATAGTACCTACTTCATTGGCAAAGATAGAAGATGTGCATGTAATACAAATGGTAAACCTTGGATTAACCATTATCGAGGAGCCTGGGGTCACCTGTTAGCAAACCTCGGATTTACCATGTCGAGGAGCTTTCAAGGGGATTGAGCTTGATACTCTGCCCTTGTGTGTATATCGGATCGTAGACTGTTCCCCTAGGTGCATTTGTCCCAGTTGGTGACCTGAGTGGCCATAATCTTTATGATTTTTCCCAAGGTGATGGTGGAGGTAAGGTCCCACTGTACCTGGAGCAGACGTTGACTAGACTCACTTGGACTTTCTGGAGGGTACTCTTCACTTCAAGATGGCATAGTGAAGTTACTTTCACCTGACTGTTTCATTAAGTAGGTTATCAGGGTGACTGTTCCAACCACTAGTTTTCCACATTAACTTCAATGATGTTGGATTTCAACACCAACTAGTGCTTTTATTGTGGAAATATATTGTTTGTGTGTGGTTTGGCTCTTATATTTGATAGCACGTGTTCATTTGTTTGTTTTGAATTTTCAGAGACCTTAGGTGTGAATTGTGAATTTTAACTGTTAATATTTTTAAATTTTTAATAAAATTCACTGAAGTTGAATCTAATGGCAACTATTCCAGAATTTACCAACCAAGGAACCCCTCATAACGAGAATCCTATTACTTTTCCTTGCTTTAAAATGTTGGTCCTCCTTATATGGCTACATTTCCATTACCTGGATTTACCATTGGTTTACCAGTATGGTTATTTTCAACTTCGTTGGCCTCAAATACTCAAATTTCTCCACCTCAACCAGATGTTTCACCTCAACAGATTTCACCATCTCAACATCACCAACCTCATATTGACACTTTACCTTCTTCGCCCAATATGTCTTCCTCCCTTTCTTCTTCTTCACTTGGTAAAAGCCTTGACGCTAGTAACCAGGTGGCTAAGAAGAAGAAGAAAGGGAAGAAGAAGAATAAGCAACATAAAAAAGAAGTCAACCAACCAACCATGGTTGTAAGTGTTAGTAGTGTTCAGGATACCTCCAACATGCATCACAAACCCAAATACCCTTGCAAGGTTTGTAAGGGTGACCACTTCCTTCTCAATTGTCCTGTTATTCCTAAGGTCTTGAAAGTATGGTCAGAAAATTCTTATCAATTTACCGTCGATCCATCAACTAGTGATTTTCAGGTTCCTGGGAAAAAGGGTAAAGTTAGGTTTCCTTGTAGGTTATGAAAAGGGAGTCATCAAACTCACATTTTCCCTCACATGAATGAAGCCTCAAAATTGTTGGAAAACCTTACTGTTCCACGGCAACAACTTCCAACTGGTTACCGTAAACTTTCTCCCAACCTACCATCAACTTACAGAGTAATTGATCTAATTCAAAGTACATTCAATCCCACTCTTCCTTTGGAGAGTGAAACTCATATCACTCGGGTTGATGATCCATTAGTTGATCAAGTGGTCAACTTGATTTCACATTCAGTCGATCGCACTCTCCCTGTAGAGAGTGAAATTCAGATCGCTCAGATTCTTCTACACAAGGGGGCATTCCACTTGTTTCTTCAAAACCCCCTCCAAGTACCGAGGTCTTTTCCTTTGATTGGAATAGACTGACAGAACCTCATCTTCCTTCTTCCATCCCTTTCTAAACCATTGTACAGGCTTATGGTAAGAATGTGTGTCGCACAAATGTAGATTAATGTGCTTATGTTAGCATTTTATCCTCAATTGCTTGGAAAGCTTTGGGTTCCCCTCAGTTTGTGCCTATTACACAATCTGTCAACTTTTAAGAAAACCATTAGTGAATGTTTAGGGATCCTTCCTAAGTTTCCCATTACCTTGGAAGGTAAAACTGTCTATATTGATCTTATGGTAGCCTGAGGCCCCTTGGATTTTAATTTTCTCCTTGGGCGAGACTATGTCTATGCAATGAAAGTTGTTGTATTGACACTCTTTTGCGTGATGTCTTTTCCTCACAATGGAAACATTGTGACTGTTGACCAGCTTTCATTCATTAGTCTTGATTTGACTACCAATAATCAGACACCCCTTAATTTTTCTTATAAGGAAGTGGTATCTACCCCGCCACGGGTTAATTATGTGGCAACCATTCCCATGTTTTCAGTTACTGGTGTAAGCAAGCCTCTCACTGTTTGCTTGACTTCCTTTGACTTAGATCTGGTAATTGACATGAGAAACCCTATGGGATTATTTGAACGCAATTTTCTTATCCCTATTGAGTCCCTTGACATTTGTTCCTTCCAAAGAACTGTTCTTCCTTCTGATGAAGACCTCTTGGAAGCCATGATCGAGGTGTGTCCCTTGACATGTGTTTCTTCTAGTTGGAAGCCATGATCAAGGTTCCCTACAAGGATGGTTGTTTTATTGTGTCAACCTCGTTAAAAAATGAAACAAGCCCATGAGGATAGTTCCTTTTACTGTGTCAACCTCATTAAAAAATGAAACATGTCTTCAAGAGGATAGTTCTTTTACTGTGTCAACCTCATTAAAAAATGAAACAAGATATCTTGAGGTTTACTGTGTCAACCTTGTTAAAAAATGAATCAGGTCAAGAGGAGAGTTCCTTTTACTTTGTCAACCTCGTTAAAAAATGAACCAGTTGGTCATGAGGATGGTTCTTTTACTGTGACAACCTCGTTAACAAATACCATGAGCATAGTTCCTTTTCTTGTGTTAAAGCTTATTAAAAAATGAAACAAGGTTCCATGAGCATAGTTCTTTTCCTGTGTCAACCTCATTAAAAAATGAAACAAATCCTCTCCCAATTGAGTTGAGTCTTTCATATAATCTTGTAAATGAACCTTCATTCCATCCACCTATTAGTAACCAGTAGTCTACTTAGTTGAATGAAATGAAGCTTGGGGGGCATGTTCTCTAGTAAGTTATGCTTGGGGGGCATTGAAATCTATCTCAAGCACAATTTTCTCTGTTTCAAGCTTGTGTAAAAATGAAACTACTTTCAAGCATAGTTTTCTCTCTATTTCCAGCTTGTGTAAAAATGAAACAAACCTATCCCAAGCACAGTTTTCTCTCTATTTCAAGCTTGTGTAAAAATGAAACAAACCTATCTGAAGCATAGTTTTTCTCTGTTTCAAGCTTGTATAAAAATGAAACCTATGTCGAGTCCATTTTAGTTATTATTTTCAAGACTCGTTAAACTCATGAAAATCTCGAGATTATTTTGCTATCTTTCATTCTCACAAAACACATGAAAATGCTGAGTTCTTTCCGTCTTTTCCTGCTCGTAAATTAAATTGAAATTTAGCCATATGAGTACATTTTTTATCACTTTTTCAATCTTTGTAAAATTAAGAAAAAGCGAAACCCTAGAGAGCTCTTTTAAGCCCTTTTCAGACTCTCAAAATATGAAAAGATTGTCGAGTGCTTGACTATTCGAAATCGTTAAAGTAAATGAACAGTTGTCCCTTTAGTATAACTTTACCCCTTTTCTGGACTAAAATGGACTAATTACGAAAAAGGTATATGTTGACTAATCATGGTCAATAGAGTTCTCTCCTGCATTATTTTATCCTTATTTGGGCTTGAGAGACTAAATTTACGAAAAAGAACAACCATGGAGTTTACTTATGTTTCTCTTCTGACTCCCTAAAACTGAAAAACGTCGAGTTTCTCCTATATTGGACTCGTTAAAATTTAACAATAAAGGACCTGTCGATTACAAATAGGACGAAACCACTCCTTCTTAAGGTTCAATTTTAATACTAATATGGACTCATCCGAAGGATGAGCTTACACAAACAAGAAAATTTTATCCTCCTCAAGCTTGAAAAAAATAAAGAGGTACTTTCTAGTAATGTTGGGGGGGAAAGAGAGAAAAAGAATCCAATTATCACCCGTGTTTAAAAAGAAGCATGCCACTCTTGAACACGACACTTTGTCACACTTGTACCTGGGTTGGAAAATCCTTTGTCTAACAATTAATCAAACCAAATTAAAATTCTTCAACTGGTTTCTGGGTATTATATTTAGGTCAAATGCTGCCAATCCATCGGTAGCGTTGTTATGTGTTCAAGAGAGAGTTCAAATAAACCATTCATTGCAAACATTTGTCTCCATTCACGTTGACCATCCCTGAGTCCATCCTTGCAATTATTTCTTCAAAAATTGATCTAATGGTTTCGTGTCGTGGGCTTTCCTACGACGGATCACTTTCTATCGATGTTAGCTCATCATCTAGAAATCTGATCTAGAATCCTATCAATACCTTGGGATCTACATGCCCTAATGGCAAGTTTCTTGCCTTCAACGATAGGTTTCATCATTGACCTTCGATCGAACAATTCTATGAGTGTTCGACTGCAAATCATTCATTCACACTTCATAGATTGTACTGGAGTACTTTGAGAGCCATTTTCATTATTGGTGGTTTCTCTCACACTTGTTAATAGTTCACATCATTGACCGGTAATCAAGTGGTTTCTACCATGTTCGACTTCAACACAAGAAATCGCATGGATAGATTCGTACTAGTTCGAGAAGCAGAAATCAAGACCCTAGATCTAGTTTCCACCATCAAGCCTATGAGTAGTTTTATTATTCATGATACAGTAGACTACTCATGACATATGGTTGTGCCCATACTATGTCTAATTTTGATGTAATATTGAAACCATATATGTACCAGAACATTTAGTTAGTTTTGATCTGAGTATGGGAATGCCTACCTCGGCGATGATATATATATATATATATATATATATCTGTGTGTGTGTGTGTGTGTGTGTGTGTGTGTGTGTGTGTGCGCGCGCATTGAATGTTTTTATAGGTTTTCAACTGGTGTCTCCAATCTAATCCTCGGAATGATAAAGCACTTAACTCTACAGAATAACCTCAGACTTCGCACTTTAGGGGGAAATCTATTACATGTCATTTTTTCACCATGACATTTGACTGTTCATATGTGTTTATCACTACCTATATCATGTTCCTTTAGAGGTCAAAAACACCAATGTTCCTAAATCAAGTATTGGAATTGGATAAAAGCTCTGTAAAACCATTAAAAGTCTACCTACGTGGTTTTTCTAACCTTTCCCTGTGCATTCGTTGTTGTTCAGTCCATAAACTGTGGCAATTCCCACACTTTTTTCCACTATTACCTGTGCACCCCCATGAAAAGCAAATAAAAGAAAAAAGTAAATTCTAGAAGCCTAGTTGGTCGAATATTCTCCCAACTGGAAGCTTCTAGAGTCGCGATCAGTTAGATCTTTATCCCTCCACTCATGGAGCTTATCCCTTGGTTCATGGAGCTAAAATCCCTTCATGAGAGGAATCCATCCCCCTCTTCATGGAACTGAAACTACCTCCATTTCCCTATAAATTGAGCTCAAGTTTCAGGTTGAAGGGTAGATACTGAAGTAGACTGTAGATTGTAAATGAATAGCTGAAGAGAATTCACAAGAGTGCATACTTTCTACACTAGTGAGTTGTTGTTGGCATGAGAATGATCACAGCCTTGTGTCTATAACTCCATGTTGTTATTTAGATAGGAAGGCTTATCAAACTGAAGTAGAAATGATTGTTCAGGACCCCGGGAGAAATCAGTACAATATCAAGGCATCAGGTTATAATATTACTCTTTTTATTCAAGATAATACATATGGATCTCTTTTTCTCATTGAGTTGTTCTTATGCTTATTATAATAACATCAATACTTAGACTCCTTGATCACTAATTTATATTAGATTTTCTTGATTATTATATGTTGCAGATGCTTTGATTCTTTTGTCTTCTCTTTGATTGCAGGTTCTACTTATTAGAGAAACCACTTTGGAGTGACGAGATCAAAGACTACATCGAACGTTTGGATTTCAAGGTAAGCGCATGTCCTCTCTAATTTCTTATAATAATTCTGAAATGAAATTAATCTAGAGAAAAAAGTTTCCAAATGGATGTTTGTTTCTAGCTATTCGTTGAGTACTAGGGAGATCTCTCTTGTCTGCAAGAGGGATTAATCCATGTAACACTTCCACTTCTTGCATATCCAATTTATCCAACAAAGAGAGAAATGACAACGACATGTAAACACTATAAAAAGATCAGCATGGCCAATTTATGTCGTGAATTAGCCTCGCCAGTCCCAAGATGAGCTTTTCCCCTTCCCCTACCCCAGTGCCCGCATCACTTCTGGACATATCCTTCTTAGAACACATATACTCTGCCTCTTGTGATCCTGTAATAATGACTGGCGATTTCCATTCCCACCAGGTCATATGGTAAAATAACTCATACAAGAGGGCCATTGAATCTTCCTTGGACCTTGACATCCCCAAGGCCTTGGAAAATTTTAGTCTTCACAAGCACCAACCTGGTTTGAAGCTCGAATGCTCCTCTTCCCTAGAAAATTTGTGGGGTTTTGCCAAGAAATTCTCCCCAGATCCTCAGAACAAGGACATCATGGATTCTCTGCAGATAAAGAAAGCCATCGTGGTAATGTCGCAGGGACAAAAACCTGTGGGGTCGACTGTGTTGGTCGAGTGCATAACATATACCAACTTGCAAACCTTTCCCCTATGTGGCTCAATGGAGGAAATAAAAGAACAATTTGAAGCAAATAATTGTCCTTCTCTCATCACGGATTCCAACAATAGAGTCTATTGGGATAACTCTGCCTACAAGAAAATGGTCAAACAACCAGAGTGGAATCCATTGAAAATGATGCAACAACTTGGCCACCCAGATATTCAAAGTGGCAAGACCCAGAGCCTTCCTGGGGCAGACTCGACGACCTGCACCGAAATTTGCAAGCCTAAAATCATTCCCCCTTACATCCACGTTTCTCCCAACATTCCCCTTAAATAGCCACTTGGGGAAAAACTCATTCAATGATTCTCAAATCTAAGGATCGTGCGTAATCAACCACATATTCACCATGGTGGTCGTACCGGTTGGAACACATAATCCATCCACCATGTCCACATCCCTAGTTGATAGACAAACCTATGAAAAAAAGGGACCAGGCAGATGCATTCGTAGATTCTCTTTCACCATCGCTTGGAGATACGACAACTTAGGAATATCCTCATCCCTAATGCTTAGCTCGCGCCCGACTACTTGGTCTAGCTCTGCCTAGGATTTATTTTGAGCTTCAGGATTCAGAACTAGCTAGGCCATGGTCCACTTTGTGAGCAAAGTCGTTGTGTCGGTACCACAAAAAATCATCTCCCATAGTATTGCAATCATGTACTCCTCATAAATTTTATCTTCTCACTACTGGAAAGAAAAACATCAACAAAATCAGAATTTGTGTTTCTCTCCTTACGTGAGCTCTGCCGGTGCGCTTGGATAATATTTTTAACAAAAAATTTCACCCATGGCACAAGCTTGGCACAAATAGCATGGATTTGAAGAGGATCAAGAATTCACAACCATGGGAGATGATCAACCCATTTAAAATATCCCAACAGTTGAAACCCCTCATCCATCATTGCCCACGGGTTCTTGACTTCTTCACTTTCATAACTCATATCAAACCTCATTCAAAAAACACTTCCCATGATATTGTTTCAAGCAACTCCTTGGACATGCCTTCTAAGCCTAACAAATTAAGTCAATACAACTCAAAGGATAATTTCAAAGAGTCGGGGAAAAAAACTGACGAGGCAAAGATTGTATAGATGATTCCAAGTCATTTCTCTTTAGCCTACTCCAATCCATGCAAGATAATCTTCAGTGTTCACTTAAAGGGAAAAATTGAAACAACATACATGTGATTTATCTACAGCAAAGTATAAGACAAAACATTCATTTACTATATCCTAGTGCTAAAATGCCTTTCTTTGCATTTTTTTGGCTTAGAGACTTCTACGGATGAGAGGAAAATTTACAATGCAAATCTTGATTGATTGAAAGTCCCTTTGACCGTCCTTAATTGATTACCAAATGCAAGACTTTCTGCAAAAACCTTTTTTTTCACCCTTGTATTATATGATTTCGTTGTTCAATTGATTCCCATCATGTTCCTTCATAATACAGTCTACCATGGTTTCAATTCTGACATAGAAGCAAGTATCAAAATTTGATATCGATGGTTGCTTCTTTGTGAGAAAGGTACAATTTATCTACAAATATAAATTCAGGTCAAATTTTTACTATATATTTAAAATAGATAAAAACATATTCTCTTCTGTGACAAGAAAGATTGCTTGCATCACTCCTCCCCAAAGAAACAAAAGATGACCATGAATTTTATGCAAATTCCTCGGAAATTACATTAACAATCAAAGAACTAGATGGCACAATTATTTGAGTATACATACACACTTCACATGATGCCATTCATCCCCTCTGCAATACATGGGATGAGTAGTATAGTTATATGCATTTTAGTATCACAATTGGACAAGGATGGTCATTAGTGCAACAATGTATCTTTTAACAACCTGCATGTGGACTATAACTATCAATTGCACCGCCACTGCAACACATCCTCTTCTTGTACAATGAGTGGACTACAATTATCAATGGCACCATTGATGCGGTGCATCCTCTTCCAATTTTTTCTACTCTTAGTCATGATCGTTCTTCACTGCGAAGTAATTGAATTGTGTTCCCTGATATTCATCTCTCTTATCACTCCCAAACCATTTATTGACTTTGTTTGGGATCATTCTACATAAATTCATGGTTGGTATTGGTATCTCTCAGGATATATATATTATATGTTTCAGGTTTCTTATGATTATATAGATGATATTGTTGTGATTATGAGCTTCAGAACAGGCCTATGTTCTGTATAAATACATTCACGTTGGCTAATGCTATCTTGACTAAAATAGAAAAAGGATGTGGTCTTCAATTCACTACGCCTTGATTCTGTGATTACTCCTTTGCTTCAACATGTCTTGTATTCCTTCAACATTCTTGCTTTCTCATAATTTTCCTTGTCACTTTGAACCTTTAAAAATTACTAGAAGTTCGAAAAACATATTTGAATTCTTTTGAATTGATTGGGTTGTTCGAAAAACAAACAATGTGACACAATTATCATGTCCAATTACTTTCCATAACAAATGTAATTAGATTCTATGTTCTTAATGGTATGGTAATCATGTTCGTTATAATTCACCAATGACATATGTTCAGTTCTTCATTGTGGTTCTCCATATATATTGTACATTGAATCCTCAGTGCAAGTTTTATAAATTGCGAACAGATGTTTCCAAAGACACCCATGCTACTATCAAATGATACTCGTGAACGTTATATGTCGATATAAGTGGGTGGCACAAATATACGATGCACAATTTGAACTGACTGGATTTTAGCATAACCAAATTAATAGCTTTACATATCTTCATTTCGAGTGAAGATATGTAGTGCTATAAGTTTATATGCATCGTAATTTAAAAACGTGCCTCGTCAACTTTGGAAAACGCAATTCATGTTTATTGAAATAATATTATTTTCTAGTGCCTCATTAATGAGCACACGTCAAAAATTGACAAAAAGTTGATGCAGATCATGTAAGGTCGAAAATACACAAAAATTTGATGCAATCATGCAATAATTTTGGTAACTTAAGACCTTAGCACCCATCTACTACAAATGCTTCCTACTCTAAGAGTTTTTAATATCAATATGAACAACCTCACAGGTCAAGAGAACTATTTCTGCCATCACACACCCACTTTCCTTATAGGAATTTGTTTTTGAATAACTTCTATTGAATTCAGATTTCCTCCCAAACAACAAAGTTGGCCTGCTAGTCACATTGTTATTGTTCATATTTCCAGCTAGATGACGTAACAATAAGAGTAAGTTGAACCGAATAAATGAGATGAAATTTTTTGTACAAGAAGTTGGGTAGAGTCAACCATAACCATGTCCTGCCTTGCGTCCTGCGATGGTGCCATGTACTCACATACGTTGGTATTCTCCTTACGGATATTATCTATCAAGTACATGTAACTCTTCTTCATTTCCGACTTATCGCCTGCAATACAAGTGAGATCATCACACCAATTTAAGCATATAAACACATTTCAGATTATAAAATATTAAAAGCATGAAATTATAAGTGGAACTTACACATTCTCCTGAATTTCTCCTTGAGCTCTATCATATGCTCGTTGTTGATGATTTGGAAGTAATTATCAGGATGAGTGGTTTGATCAACCGCATTGAGAGGAGTGGTAGTGCTAATAGTGAGGATCGTAGCGAGGCCATCTACCCTAGTCTTAGCCTTCCTGAATGCCTCCAGATCCTGACACTCAGAAGTGGGGACCTAGTTTCCTATCCATTGTGCTACCTTGCTTCAAAAAGAGCGATATGCTCAGTGAGAATGCCATTCCAGAGAATAACCAAGAGAACTAGATGGGCACTATCTTCTTACACAATCAACTTATTCTGATTATATATTCACAAGTTATTATGATTACAAATTTTTTCTATTCCAAGAGTCCAAACAACTGTATTTTTTTATAATACAAAGATTTTTTTCATGTTAGTTTTGGAATGACATTGATAGAGTGAATGTAGTGGAGCTTGCAAAGAGTTCGTATTTTGCAATCAAAGCTGAACTTCGTCATGCAATCAAAAGTGGAGGCATTCCTTAGAAATACATCTGCTGCAACTTCTTTGCGAGGCTTCCCTGCAACAATCGATAGCCACAGGAAAATGAAAGAAATCTTGACTAAGGCCCAGTCGTAAGAAGCAAAAACAGGCGCAGTAAATCGAGCAACAAAAAAATGTGTTGTTGGCTACAGCACTGCTGGATGCAGAGTTCCGACTTCACTCCCCAGTACGAACACGGGGACACTTTGCAAAATGTGTTACCAGATATCGAAATTTGATGTTCGGATTTGCCCTCTGTTGGAATATTGCAAATTCCAGAACAAACAGTGGAGAATAAAACTCCACTCTTCAACATAGAGAAAATATTTAAATTTCACAGAGTTTCCACATAAAAAAATTTCTATTCCATAAAAAAAACTGTTACAACTTCTTCCTCTCTCAGAGGGCTTACAAAGATAGTTTGACTGCTGCAAACAAAGTGCAGAACTATCACTCTGTCATTTACAAAATATACACTGTTGTGTGTACAAAATACCTCACACTGTTGTGTATTTTTTTACTCACTGTCTCTGTCTAATACAAAACAAAACAACTCTCTGTTTTTCTATAAAACATACACTGTTGTGTATAATTTTAATTCTGCTCTGTCTTTGTTAAAAAAAAAACAATTGCACTGCTGTGCATAAAAAATAGAACGTCTCTGTTCTATATGTTAACAACTAAAAAAAAATTACAATTCTGTTCTATTATATAAACAAAATATCTCAGATCTAATGTAATGTCATTCGTTGACAAAAAATCACCACTTGAGAATTCATTTATGGCATCATAAATTCTGTGGCACCGCTTAAGAAATTCATTTATGGCGAATTTGACTTGGTGGCAGAAGTGGCGAATTTTCCACGGCGGTGGTGGTTCGGTGGTGCGTGGGTGGAGACACCACATATCGGTGGTTGCGGGGGTTCAGTTCTGCCGCCTCAGTACGGTCAGAGTAAAGCCCCGCAGTAAATAATGACCGTTGATTTTGGGTCAACTTCCGATCAGCTGGTCAATAGCGGGGGTTCACCACTTATTAACTTCCGGGCTGGTTGCACTCCCGCTAACCGCTGATCTCCGTCAACCTGCTACCGATTTAACCCTGCACCTGTTCATACGTATTTGTATGGGCCCCCGCTTACGTCAGCAGCCCCGGGGGTGTTCTCTCCTCCGCCTGCCCGGCCTGCTGGACCCTCGCGGAATTGACTATCGCCTGGTCTCTTCGCTGCATTTTCTGGGCAGCTGGAAATTAATTCCAATACTCCCCCTTAATTTCAACTGCTGGGTTTTCTTGCATACCCAGGCATTTTCTGAAATGTTCAAAGCTTTTCTGCGCAAGTGGCTTTGTGAGGATATCTGCGAATTGATCCTCTGTTCTGCAATGTTGCAAAACTATCTCACCATTGTTAACCAATTCACGTATGAAGTGAAACTTGGTGTCAATGTGTTTAGTCATCTTATGAAAAACATAATTTTTAAACAATGCAATAGCTGAGCTATTGTCACAAAAGATCACTGTCCCTTTTACTTGTTCTTGACATAAACTTCTCAACATTTTTCTCATCCAAACTGCTTGACACGCTGCTGATGTAGCTGCCACATATTATGTCTCTGCTGTAGACAATTCTACAATGGGCTGTTTTTTAGAAGCCCATACAATGGCTCCTGAACCCATATGAAAAACATAACTGGAAGTGATTTTCTAATCATCAACACTTCCAGCCCAATCACTGTCTGTGTATCCAACTAAATCTGAACATTCTGAAGTAGTATAAAAAATACCAAAACTTTTTGTACCTTTAACATACCTCATAATTCTTTTTGTTGTTTGCCAATGTGCATCCTTTGGCTTTTCCATGAATCTGGAAATCGAACTAACAACATGCATTATGTCCGGCCTAGTTGCAGTCAAATACATAAGGCTGCCAACTATGCTCTTGTATAAACTAGGATCAAAATCCTTGCTATTGTCCTCTCTGCTGAGTTTTAATCCCATCACTGTGGGAGTGATTGCTGCTTTGCTCTCCTGCATGTTAAATCTTTCAAGTACCTCATTAACATACTTTGCCTGTGAGATGAAAATCCCATTTTCATCTTGTTCTACTTCTATTCCCAAGAAGTATCTCAACAAACCCATGTCAGTCATTTCAAATTCTTCTTTCATGACTGTTTTAAAATGTTCAATAAGGCAATCATCATTGCCTGTAAAAATAACATCATCTACATACAAGACTACAATCAAGATTTTACCATCTTTTTCTTTGATGTAGAGGGTGGGTTCTCCCTCACACTTTTCAAATCCAGTTTCCAGTAGATAAGAGTCTATTCTACTGTACCACGCTCTTGGCACTTGCTTCAGCCCATAAATAGCTTTCTTCAACTTGCATACTTTGTGCTCTTGGCCTTTCTTTTCATAACCGAGAGGTTGTTCAATGGAAACCTCTTCCATTAACACTCCATTCAGGAATGCTGACTTCACGTCCATTTGGTAAAATTTCCATTTGTTTTGTGCTGCTATGGACAACACTGCTCTCACGGTTTCCATTCTAGCAACCGGTGCAAAAGTTTCATCATAATCTATTCCATGCTTCTGCTTATAACCTTTGAAAACAAGCCTTGCCTTGTGTCTCTCTATTTTGCCTTCAGCATTACTCTTGGTCTTGTAGACCCATTTAACACCAATGACATCTTTACCTTTTGGGAGTTCAACCAAATCCCAAGTCTTGTTTCTTTCTATGGCATTTATTTTCTTATCCATAGCTTCTATCAATTTCCTATCCTTGATAGCTTCTTCGAAATGAACATGATCATCAACATGACAATATAAAGCAAACAAAGAATTGATACCTTCATTAGCTATATCTTGTTCATAAATATCTTTCAAACTTCTGAATTTCTTACCTCTTTCAGTAGGTGTACAAGTACTTGAAGAAGCACTTGAATTTCCTCCTTGTGGTGTGCTTGGAGAAGCACTTTCATTTCTCCTCAAGGGTGTGCTTTGCGGTGTTGGTGCTACTGTTTGGGGATGTATTTCAGCCAACTCATCATCATTTTCATCATGAGATAAACAGTGTTTAACATTCACTGTTTTCTCTATGCTTCCATCCCAAGCTTCCTCTTCAATAAACTGAACATCCCTGCTCACAATAAACTTCTTGGTTGATGGGTTATACAAGCGATAAGCCTTCGATTCCTCACTGTATCCAATGAAAATACATTTCTCCCCCTTGTTGTCCAACTTCTTCCTTAGCTGATCCGGTATGTGTGCATAAGCTACACATCCGAAAACTTTCATATGTGTGACACCTTGCTTTGTGCCACTCCATGCCTCTTCCGGCACTTTGTTCATAACTGCTTTTGTAGGGCACCTATTCAAAATTCACGCTGCACAATGTACAGCTTCAGCCTAATAATCATTAGGCAAATTCTTTGCCTTTAGCATACTCCTTGCCATGTCCATTATGGTTCGGTTCTTCCTTTTGGCTACCCCATTTTTCTGCGGAGTATATCTAGTTGTAAACTTCTTTTGAATACCATTTTCTCTACAAAAACGTAGAAAATCTTTAGAGATATACTCACCTCCTCTATTAGTCCTTAAGACTTTGATATGCAGCCCACTCTGGTTCTCAACAAGTGCTTTGAAATTGCAAAATTTTTCAAACACTTCACTTTTGTTTTTCAAAAAGTAAACCCAAGTTTTTCTTGTAAAATCATCTATAAATGTTAAGATATAGTGGTTGTTCGCAAGTGATGGAGTTTGCATCGGTCCACACACATCTGAGTGGACAATCTCTAAGGGTGCTTTTGCCCTTATGCTTTTCCCGGAAGGAAAACTTTCTCTGTGTTTTTTCCCAAGAATACAACCTTCACAAAGGCTGTCCGGTTTCTCTATCAATGGTAAACCACTTACCATTCATTTTCTGTTCAACAAATTAAGACCTCCAAAGTTGAGATGTCCAAATCTCAAGTGCCATAACCAATTATCATCTTTTGGTTCGCTTTGGAAAGTCTCTTTTGCAACTGTTGCTTTCTCTTCACCATTCTTCAAGTCTGCTCTCATTCTGAGAGGGAACATCCTGTTCCTCATCATCTTTACTTCAGCAATACACTGATTGCTGGGTGGTTTGTCCATGATGCTACAAACATCATCCTCAAAGAAAACATTATATCCCTTATGAACAAGTTGTCCAATACTTAAGAGATTACACTTCATTCCTGGAACATAATAAACATCTACTATGGATTTGTTTGCACCTAATCTTGTTAAAACATTTACATCTCCTTTTCCCATAACAGAAACTTTGCTATCAGTTCCTAGTGTGACTTGTGACTACACACTTTCATCTAACATAGAAAACATTGCTAAGTTTCCTGTGATATGGTTACTGCAACCGGAGTCTAGAAACCATAAATCCTCATTCTTTTCTTCAGCCATATTACAAGCTAAAAACAAATTATTTTGGCTGCTATTTTCTCTAGTGAAATTTGCACTAGTTCTACTTGCCATATCTTGCTTCTTTGTTCTACATTCATTAGCATAATGACCATATTTTTTACAATTGTAACATTGGACATTGGATTTATCATACCTCTGTCCTTGAGCATTCTGCTGACCACTCTGCTGGCTGCTGCCTTGGCCGTGGCTGTGACTTTCACTGTTGCACCTTCCATGTGAATGTGAAGGGTTGTTCCTTCCACCTCTGTTTTGGCTTCTGCCTCTTCCTCTTTTGTTTCCTCTGCCTTGCCCTCTTCCTCTTCTGAAATACATATGGGTCTTAAAAGCATGTTCTAGAGATGAGTTTTCACTCCTACCCAATCTCTGTTCATGGGTCATCAGTGATGCATGAAGCTCATCCACTGAAAACTTTGTGAGATCCTTAGTCTCCTCTATGGTGGTTACAATCACATCGAATCTTGAGGGTATACTCCTCAAGAGTTTTTCCACAATCCTCTTGTCTTCAAGAGTCTCTCCATGAGATCTTATTTGTGTGACCATTCCAATCAGATGAGTGAAGAATGAGTCAATAGTGTCTGACTCTTTCATACAGAGAGTCTCAAAGTCTCTCCTCAGCAACTGAAGTTTTGTTGTCTTCACCTTCTCCATACCCTGATAAGCTGTCTTGAGAGTTTCCCATGCTTCTTTGGATCTCTTAGCTGTTTCTATCCTTGGAAACACAGTCTCATGCACTGCTTGATATAAGAAGAAAAGAGCCTTGGCATCTTTCTTCTTATTTCTCTTCAACTGTTCTCTTCCTGCTTGAGTTAATACATAAAACTCTGCTTCATTTGCTGGCTCTTCAAAGCCATCCTCAACAAATTCCCATAAGTCTTGGGAGACAAATAATGCCCTCATAGTTATTGACTAGTAGTCATAATTTTTCCCATTAAATTGTGGGAGATGGATATTTCCCATACCCATACCAGTGTTGGCTCTAGCCATTCTGCACTCTTAACTATGATTCAAAAACACTTAACTGTGTGTTTTAAAATTAACTAACTGTACTGCAACAGTAACACAAAACTGTATAGAGAAATACCTTTGGATTCTTCTTGTCTGAGTCTTCACACTATTGGAGAAGCTTCTGCAATAAAGAACTCCTTTCCTTCAGCTTATTTGATCTTCAAATAGCCTGGACTCACTCTGATACCATGTTGGAATATTGCAAATTCCAAAACAAACAGTGGAGAATAAAACTCCCCTCTTCAACACAGAGAAAATATTTCAAATTTCATTCACAGTGACAGAGTTTCCACATAAAAAAATTTCTATTCCATAAAAAAAACTGTTACAACTTCTTCCTCTCTCAGAGGGCTTACAAAGATAGTTTGACTACTGCAAACACAGTGCAGAACTATCACTCTGTCATTTACAAAATATACACTGTTGTGTGTACAAAATACCTCACACTGCTGTGTATTTTTTTACTCCCTGTCTCTGTCTAATACAAAACAAAACAACTCTCTGTTTTTCTATAAAACATACACTGCTGTGTATAATTTTAATTCTGCTCTGTCCTCTTTTTTTTAAAAACAATTGCACTGCTGTGCATAAAAAATAGAACGTCTCTGTTCTATATGTTAACAACTAAAAAAAAATTACAATTTTGTTCTATTATATAAACAAAATATCTCAGATCTAATTTAATGTCATTCGTTGACAAAAAATCACCGCTTGAGAATTCATTTATGGCATCATAAATTCTGCGGCACCGCTTAAGAAATTCATTTATGGAAAATTTGACTTGGTGGCAGAAGTGGCGAATTTTCCGCGGCGGTGGTGGTTCGGTGGTGCGTGGGTGGAGACACCACATATCGGTGGTTGCGGGGGTTCAGTTATGTCACTTCAGTACGGTCGGGGTAAAGCCCCGCAGTAAATAATGACCATTGATTTTGGGTCAACTCCCGATCAGCTAGTCAACATCGAGGGTTCACCACTTATTAACTTCCGGGCTGGTTGCACTCCCGCTAACCACTGATCTCCGTCAACCTGCTATCGATTTAACCCTGCGCCTGTTCATACGTATTTGTATGGGCCCCTGCTTACGTCAGCAGCCCCGGGGGTGTTCTCTCCTCCGCCTGCCCGGCCTGCTAGACCCTCGCGGAATTGACTACCGCCTGGTCTCTTCGCTGCATTTTCTGGGCAGTTGGAAATTAATTCCAACACTCTCATATATGAATAGGGAACACTATGCAAAATTTAATGTGGAGTTCGACTTAGCTTTTTCTGTACGAACAAGCTTCCGGTGAGTAAGACTAAGACGGTGAATTGTGGTGAGCAAGACCAAGAGGAGGTTCGCATGTCAAATTTGGATAAGCCCGAGGAGGATGAAAGCTATGCTCGCTGATTCACTGCAATGAACATTGTATGGACATCAAAAGCCTGCAGAGAGAATGCCTTGGTGTAATTAATGGAAAATTTTCAGGTAAACCAACACCTATATAAGATAATTAATACTCAATAAAAGTAAAGATTCAAAAGAGAATTTGTATAACTCATCTCTTTGGGGGTTCTAACTCCAAGAAATTCATCTCTACAATGAAGATATAACAAACAACATGTTATATTGACCACGCTTTATGATGGAAAGACTTATCCCAATTTATGCAACATATACGTGAAGGTTCAAAACCAGCGAGGGGTAGGGTTGTCTATGGCCCATCAATGATCGAGCTAGAGAGATAGATGTCCCCGTTGTTGGACCACTCAGTCCTTGCGAAGTCATGAGTTACTGGTATATGTGGCTTGTTGGCTGTTACATATACCTAGAGAGGTTGCTTAGTTCCCCGTTAAAAAAAAAAAATTAACTGGTGCATTAATTTATTCGTTCACATATCTTAACCGATATCTATGTTTCAATTATCAACATTTGGTAATAATGGAAACATCCAGTATATCGAAAGGTAATTGCTAACAACGAAGTAAATGGAACTTGAGTGGTGGTGGTTTCCTCTTGACATCATAGAGAGAATATATAAGGTGAAATATGTAATTTCATTGCACTGAGAGGTGCATTCTATAGTTTAATAGGATAATTATGTTTAATTTTGTTCATGCTTAATATAGCAATAGTCTATAATGCGACTTTTTGAAGGCTTTTACGGTAGGTTTTTCCGGTTTAATTTCTCTAAATTCCGGTAGAAATTTAGTGAAAATATAAATTTGATGGGTAACCTTGCACAATCGAAGTGCCCTAGGGGTTTTTTAGGGTACTGAATCCATATATACAGCCAAAAAATCAGTTTAAATAACAAAAATCAAGATTTTACCTCAATTTGTTTCACCGGATTCCGGCATCTGAAACTCCAAAAAGTCGCACTAAAGACAACTCCCTTAATATAGAGTTAACATATATTCTTTTAAAAGGAAAATAAAACACTTTCTAATAGAAAAATGATATTGAATATAAAAAATAAAAAATAAATTAAAAATGAATAGGCATGTTTAAAGATCAATAATCTCTACCTCATTATAGTCACTAGATTTGTTGTTGATATTACAACTTAATGTGATAAAAATATTTTACTTGTTCTTAACCATAAATAAAACATTTCGATGTCAAATAACTTAATATAATGTTATATCAACTTTAAAAAATGATAAAGTAATTAGAAGTAAAAAAAATGTGAGTAAGAAGTTTAAAACTTATACTTTTCAAAAATATTTCAACAATAAATTATTTGAATATCTATATTAACTAATTTATACTATTTCAATACGGGATTTAAATAAAAATTTTGAAAATATATATTATTAATTTATGTGGATATCAACTTCATATATATGTATATAAAAATAAAATGTTCAAAGAAAATATTTTGATATTGGATATAATAAAATATTCAATATCTAAAGAAAAAAATTAATTGAAAATTCAATGTACTTTATATAGCATTCAAAAATACAATTCAAGCAATGAAAAATTAGACATTGTATATTGTATATATATGGAGGGAGAGAAAGAGTCGCTATAGATTCATTGACATCTATAAAGAATGAGAGGAATGTAATTTATTTTTGAATTTTTCATTTTAAAAAATATGTGGATCTGCAAAAATTTGATCTCTCTCAACACATGTTAGATCCATACTTAAAATGAATCTTTGTTATAACAACTAGGTCCTAAAAAATTAACTTTATCAGATGTCACAAAGCATCGTTAATCACATGGTAGAAACCTGAGTATTATTCTAATTAAATCTGGTAGAAACCTGAGTATTATTCTAATTAAATCTTTTTTTTTTTTCAGAGGAAAAAAACGCTGTTTATATTAGGATATAAGCAGTACATGTACATAATAATCTCCAGCTGTAATGAGTCCAGCGAGATAGAATTGCATATATGGCCTAAGATAAAATACCCAGAAGAGAGGGCCCAAATGATAAGTAGGCCACCACTTATAAGGGAGTATTGATCTCCATACCTATACAGTCAGCAATATGTGCAAGGCCATTGGCAGAATAATTACAAGGTTCAGCACTATCAATATTGAGGAGAAAACCAATATATATGATATGACAAAATGTATGCTATGGAATTGGAAAAATGGATAGATAGAAGTGAACCATAGCATAGCAGAGAGACCGGTATTTTCAGCACAGTCCTGTAAAAGTATGCATATTATATAGGAAGTACTGTGGCTGTAGAAAAGGCAGATAAGTATGTTATGATGAATTAGAAGATGCCTATGGAGAGATGAAAATAATGTAAGCAGGCTCGCTTGCACCCTGTTGACCGGCTCGCTTGATATTTGACCTGATACGCTTGACGTGGATATAAGGATCACTTCCTTGACAAAACTGTGTGATAACTGCATGATATGAGACTCTCTTAGATGTTTTGTTGCGGCATCATTCTATGAAGTGAACCTGATGTCTATTTTAAATCTGTATATGAAATAGTGATGTAAACGCCATCCTATGGCTCGGCCGATAAGTAAAGTCGATATGCCAATCACCCCGTGCCACAAAATTGAAGAGCAAAACCAACATTGTAAGCTGTAGCTATATATGCATCCTATTATGGAATCAAGAAATCATCTTGCCAGTATAGACGACCATCTCTGTATAAATGAACATGCATTATCCCAAAATCAGACAGCAGACCCTTTTTTGAGAGCCCGTCAGCACGGGTATTGTTTTCCCTGTAAATGTGAGAAATAGGAGGCCTGTTGAGGGCGTCCCACAGTCTACGTGCCCTGACCACCCAGCCCATAATCTCTGGTCTCATCACCTCCATGGAGTTGGTAATCCAGCCAATCACCACCTGTGAGTCCCCATATATATGGATATTTTGAAGCTCTAAATAAATAGCAAAGCGAAGACCCCCCCACAGGGCCATAATCTCCGCCATGTTATTTGAGCCCTGGCCTCCATTCCAGTAAATTAGTACTCGCTCCCTCTGAGAAATTTTAATCCACGCCCCACACCCCATATTACCCTCCATACAAGCTCCATCAAAGTATACTGCCGGAATAGACATCTCATGTGGCCTTATACGGTGGGAGCAGTCAACAATCCTCCTGGTGGGATTTGGGCGGGCCTCCATCCAGTTCATAATAGCATAGTATATTCTGTGGACCTGGAATGGCACATTGTCAAAAATCAACCTATTCCTACCTAGCCATACCTCCCAAACAAGGTAGAAAGGTAAAGAACGGAAATTGTCCTTCTTCCTATCCCAATCCTTGGCAGCTGTTATAAAGTCGACAGGGACCCATTGAGGATCCATGAGATGGGCAGCAAAAAGTCTCCAGAGGTTTTCCACTGTTGGACATCGAAAAAACAAGTGTTCACTAGTCTCAGACTCAGCACAGCAAATGTGGCATCGAAAAGGGCCAAGAAAACCTCTCTTGGTCAGGTTTTCCCCAGTTAGCACCTTGCCCTTCCACAGTAGCCACCCGAAAAGAACCAGCTTTGGTGGGATCTTTCTCTTCCAGAAAGAACTGTAAATAGAAGATATCTGCTCCTGATATGAAGCGCTATTCAGCCATTGGTAGGAGTCTTTAACAATTGGATTGCCCAATTTGGTAGGCCCATTCCATATTAATATGTCACCCCCCACATCCGAAGATAAGCCCGCAGCACGTAAATCATCTTTAAACGATTCCCATTCGTCTGCATCCATACCAGATAGACCCATTTGAAGTGCCGATTTGAACTCAGGTGCACCGTGCGACCATGTTCGGATGGACTGTGCGAGATATACAACACCCCTATGTGCGAGCCTATGTACAAGTCTCGGAGACGGCGCAGAATGCGGAGGCATGCCAATTAACGATGTAAAGTTGAAGGGAATGTTCCAACCATCTCGGAACAACCATGCAAGCCGCCCCGCTACATGGTGGGCAATTTTCTTAAAGCTTCTCCATATGGCCGAGATATTCCGAGGTTGTAAGAATTGCCCACCATGAATCTGTTGAAGTAAATTACCCATAATATATTTGCATCCAATGATGGCTGACCATATACCAGTACCATGAATGGCCCTCCAGAAAGATTTGATAAGCAGAGCAATATTGAAGATCCTGGTGTTAAGAATGCCCCAGCCATCATGTTCTTTAGATCTACAAAGGCGTACCAGTTTACATAGGAATATTTTGCGATCCATCTGCGAGCCCCCCCAAAGGAATTTGGCTATAATGCTGTTGATCATATTGATAATGCTATCCGGCAGATAATATAAGTGCCCCCAGTAGACCATCATCTGTGACAGCACAGCCTGTATCATGATGAGCCTTCCACCCATGGAAAGCCATCTATGAGCCCATCTGCAGATCCGCCTACGAAATTTGTCGATCAGCCACAACCAGTCCTGTATCCTGTACCCACATGATTTAATCAAGAAACCCAAATAAGTGAAGCCCATGGAGGCCTCCCTGTGAGCAACCCCCATAAACTCAGCAATAAAGGCAATCTCCCTTATATCACCATATTCATATATAATAAAAGACTTGCTTTTATTGATAGCGAGACCTGTTGCAGATTCAAAACGAATAAGAAATAGATGTGTATAAAACCAGTAATTCCGATTCAGGTATCCAAATAATAACAAGTCATCCACGAATATGGAATGGGAGCATGATACCGAATCTGAAAAAGAGAAGCCCTTTGTGCAGCCATTTTGTATTGCCCTGTACATCATACGACTGAAGCCATCCATAATTAAAATGAATATTAGCGGGGATAGAGCACAACCCTGCCGTAAACCACGTTCCGCCGCAAAGAAGGATGTAGCAATACCATTAATTATAACTGCATATCTGACAGTGGAGATGCAAGTCATTAACCATCTGATGATCCGAATAGGAAGGCCAATCTTCATCAATACCTGCCTAATATAGGACCAGTCCACAGAATCATAGGCTTTGTGAAGGTCAACCTTCATCATTATAGCCTCCTTCCTTTCTGTATGAATAGAATGTAAAACCTCTTGTGCAATTGCTGTAGCATCGTGGATTGAGCGACCTTTTAGGAAGCCATATTGTTCTTTGGATATAAAGGCCGAAAGAGGACCTTTGAGCCTTTCAGCAATGATCTTGGATGTTGCTTTGTAGAGAACATTGCACAATGCGATGGGCCTGAAGTCGGCAAAAGAACTGGGGCCATCCCTCTTGGGGATCAGAGCGATAAATGTTGAGTTAAGGCTGGGAGGCATGAAGCCTCGTGTGCGGACATGTTCCACAACCTTTGTAATCTCCTCACCCATAAGATCATAGAAATGAATGAAAAACTCCGCGGGCCAGCCGTCTGGCCCCGGACTTTTGTCTTTTGAAAATGATTTTAGGACCGCCAATACCTCATTTCCTGTAACAACAGCATCCAGAACAGCAATTGCATCAGCATCAAAAAACCGACAGATATGATCCAATAGCCAAACCTGATTATAATTTGAGATTCCATTCTGTTTGGAGTAGAAATTGGAGAAATGGGACAGCGCTTCTTGTTGAATCTCGTTGGATGTATGGGAAACTGTGCCGTCCGCTCTGTTGATAGACCATATGGCATTCCTGTCTTTTCTCCCATTTGCACACCTGTGAAAATATTTAGTGTTCAAATCCCCTTCAGCCAGCCACGTGATACGACTCTTCAGCTGCCAGGAGATTTCCTCTATTCTCAGTATTTCTCTTCTTCTAACACCTAGGCTCATAAGCCTTTCTAATGTGATATCATCTGGGTAAGCCGTAAGAAAAGATGTGATTATCGATTCCATTTGCACCTGTATCTCAATATATTCGGCCCTCAGCAACTCTTTTTTCTTACGCTCCCATGTCTTTGAAGCCGCCTTAATATTCTGAAGACGAGCCTGAAGAGAATCCCAAACCCCAGATACCTGTGAAACATCAGATTCCCGCCATATCGCTTCAACCATATTGATATATGCCGGATCCTCTAACCATATTTTGTTGAATTTAAAGGGACGGCCATGTACAGCTCGTGTCCCATGCCACGTGAATGATATTGGCATATGGTCAGATATATCATCGGGCAATATCATTAGGCATGGATCCCCCAAAAGATCCACAATCGCCTCGTTTACTATGACCCTGTCAATTCTTTTACCTATATAATTTTCTCCAGCCCTTTTGTTGGTCCACGTCGGCGCATTAGGATATGGTCTAATGTCTTTCAAACCATGAGATATGAAAAGGTCGTTTAGGAACCCCGCCAGTGTATCCACTCGAGCATGTTTGCCCCAGCTTTCATCAGCGTTAAGAGTACAATTGAAATCACCCATCATTATGAGATTTGGGAGAGCTAACAATCCCCCTGCCTGCATTCTACTCCAGAAGCCCATTCTGTTTGTATATGGGGCGTATATATTAATAATGTTGAATATATCCGGGAGACCTCTAATCAGGCTAGATAGAATGATACCCCCAAAGAAACTGTATGCCCTAAAAGAAACAAGTTCTGGAATCCACATGGCCACCAAACCACCCGAACGGCCATTTGAGTCAATGGCAGCCACCTGCCACCCTTGTTTTATCTTAAGAAACATATTGATAGACTTAGAACGTTCCACCATGGTCTCCTGACCCAAAAAAATCAGAGGATTCTTTGATATGAATAGTTCCTTTAGGCAATGGCATTTAGAGGCATCGCCCAACCCCCTTAGGATACTAGTGTATCATAAGTTAATATCTTAGCATAATAGAGTCAAGCCCATGATGTCCCAAGAAAAATTAAATTCGGCCCTGGCATAAATGATCATAAGTTAAATAAAATGCAGGAGTTCTTCAGATGATTGAATTCGAACTAAATAATGATTGAATTAGAACTAAATAATGGATACCTAATAATCAATGAATTCAAATTATCTGATAAAAAAAATATACTTAGAACTCCACTAAATGTTATTAAATATGTATTTGTTTGAACTAAATTCATAGCAAGATTCGATTAATCATTTTTATACTTAGAACTCCACTAAATGTTATTAAATATGTATTTGTTTGAACTAAATTCATAGCAAGATTTGATTAATAATTTTTAAAAAGTTAGAGAAAGTCAAGTCCAATCACTAAATCTGACCTTTGAAATTTTGGTATTTGGAATCTATTTCCAATAGTCCCACCGGTGTACTTGATTACTTGGTGTCATGGATTGAAAAGAATAGAGTGTAGAATGTTTATATTTCAACTTACTAGCCAATTAAATTTCCATTTGGAAAACCATTTTTCTATAACTTAATTTCCTTAACTATATTATTCGAAAGATAAATTTCCTTACCCCTTTAAATTATCAGTGTCTATAAAATCAAAAGAATGTGTTATAAGAGCTTGTGTTGACTATATTATTCGAATGATAAAGTTACATTGCTCTTAGTAATCTTGTATAACTGAGGAATACATATTTTAGATATAAAGAAGTTAAAATATTATTTTTTTCTATTAATGTTATGAACTCAAATAACTAATATAATTTTTATATAGTTATGGGGTAGTTCAATTGGTGATTAAAGCAATGTGAAATGTGTGAAAACTAAGAGATGGAGAGTTCAAATTTTTGATTTATGAAGAGAAAGATACTAGCTTTGTTTGGTAAAATTAATATATAGCCATTTCAAGATTAATGAAATTAGTAACCTTGACGTTTAGCTAATTTTTCGATTTCATAATAATCTTAGAAATTATATTTAAATTTTTAAATTCATGTAATTAGAAATATTTAAAAAAAACTTATTTCACTAAATTAATATATGTAAATTGATGTATATAATTGTGTTAATACAAATTTAGCTACAAAACTAATTTGACCTGGATCATATTGTCTCATTCAAATGTTGACATTGTAATATTAACTTATCCAATCTAATTAAAAGATCTCGTAATAAGAAGAAAAATATGAGAATCCTACACATACACTCACTAGAATATATTTCAATTGTACATCACTGTTACCATAGTAATATAATAAGCAGAGCTTATCAAGTTTCATGGAAGCATAACGAAGCATCTTCATTAATAATGCCAAATTATAAGCCATATTAATTATTATGTCAATCATGCCTAAAGCTTCTCATTCACGTGTGACTAGTAAATTCAATCTTAGGCATAGATACACAATAATAATAACAGATTTGGTGGTAAATATTTAGGTGTTACTTAATATTTCTTGATAGGTATTAAAATATCTACAAATTTTGGTATCAAAGCCTCGGTAAATGTATATTTGGCATGTTTTGTAAAATTATTGGAAGCATTTTGTGTAAGGTGGGATTATGATTCAAGAATTTGGCTTCCTTTTGTTCAAGAAATATAAAGGGTATATTTAGAGTGAGAGTTTTTAGGAAGAGTATTTTTATTTTCATGGGACATTAGTGAAGAAGAAGATGATCTCTATGAAGAGCTTAATTCTTCTCATCCCTCCTATGAGCTTGAAAATGATGATGGGTGGATTTGTTATTAGAAAATTGTTTAGGGAATGGATGAGGTAGATGGTAAACATAATCTTATTGAAGAAGGAAATCTAAGAGACCATGGTCATCTATCTCAAGAATGAATAATTTAGTAATAGAGCATGATAATATCACATCCAGCACAATGGGATAAAGAATGCTCATTGACCTTAAACGTATTAATGAACTGAGTGACAAAGAAGACTTTACAGCAAATTTGAGCGTGTCACCTTAAGAAGAGAACAATAGTGAAGATTCCCATCATGGAGAGGATGACAAAGTTATGATGGATATGAAAGAACATTTTTTTTTACCATACAACTAAAAAACAAAAATAATTTGAGGTTGGGAGAAATGATGAAGGCTTTCCTATTCTACCTTTAGCAATCCTGAAATAGTTGAACAACAAGAATACGAGGAGAGCCTTGATGTTAGGATCATTCAAGATCCCACCCTCCCTCCTCTTAATGCAAGCACAAGTTAAAGATTCTACACTCCTTTATGAGCACATGATATGCATAAAATATCTCTTAGTAACTTGGAAGAGGAGGAATGAGAGGATGAGCATATCTTAGAGGATTAAGAGATTTGCTAATTTTATTCATTATGGAAGACACAAATGGGATACAAGATGCTTTTAGTTTGATGGAGATCCTAAATGACATAAACGCTAAGGAATGCTATATTTTTGAAATAGTGCGGAATAACATGTTGAAGAGTTTTCTATAACCCAACGTTTGAGTCCATCTTCAGGGGAACGCCATCACCCTTGAGAAGATTGATGTGATACAAAGAGCTAAGATCATAGTATATAAATATGTGTGAGGGTAAAAAAAGAAAGAAAGATGCTTAGTTGATGGGTCAGCTAGAATGATAATCTAAAAATTGATATTAAAATATAATTTTGTCTTTATGTTATTAAAATTTATTCTGATTAATTATTAAATTAATATTAAATTTACTTTAATAAATTAATTAATGATATTATAATATAATTTAGCCCTATGCCATTTAAATTAAATTAAATATATTTTAATAAATTATTGAATAAATTGTAATTTTATTTTAATAAATTAAATAGTTAGTTAATGATATTATAAAATAATTTTCCCCTTATGTTATTTAAATTGATTTAATAAATAAATAAATTATTAAATTTATCTTAAATTTATTTTAATAAATTATAGTTAGTTAATGATATTATTAGATTTAATTAATGGTTTCCAAGTGCTACTTAGATTTAAACCATCATCACTTCTTTTTTTCAATTTCAATTTTTTCTTTAATTTTTCTTTTTAAATAGTGGTCTTCTTTTTTGATAAGTTTAGATTCTTCTATGCAAATGTAGTGTGAGGATGAAAAGGCATGTTCAACTAAGCCAAATTTTGTGGCTCTATTTCTAAAAATATTAGCAACGTGTTCTTTTAGTCTTATGTTGAGGGATCTACATGTTTCTCCTATAGTATTCTTTACTGCATGAAAAAGGGATTGTGTATACTCCTTTTTGCTGATTAGGGTTTATTGGATCTTTAACGGAATCAATTATTTTTTGAATGGTATTGGGTGGGGTGAAAGCCACATTGATATTGTGATTATTTAAAATTTTAGCTATCTTGTCTGTGGTACCTTTTATATAAGGAAGGGAGATCTTTGGTGTGTTTGTGGGTCTTTTTATGATTTTTCTATTTAAGGTTTAATGGATAGTTTTGTTAATGGTGCTCCTATGGTATCCATTCTATTCAAAAACTTGGTGAAGATGATTCAGTTCTTGATTTAGGTGATCAAGATCCGATATTCTAATAGCTCTAGTGGTTAAGGTTTTAATGATACCAGTTTTTTGTTTGGGATGGTGATGAGAGTTGGCATGCAAATATCTTTCTATGTGGATCTTTTTTCTGAAGACTTGAAAACTTAGGCCACCCTCTTTCTTTGTTAGAAGGATATCAAGGAAAGGGAGTTGGTTGTATTTTTCAATTTCAATCGTAAATTTAATGTGATAAAACATGATGTTTATATGAGTAAGGAATTCATATAATTTGTCTTTCCCATGTCTCCATTTTCAAAAACATCATCTACAAATATTTTCCATTCATCGAGAGTGTAGGGGAAAGAGCTCAGGGCTTTTTGTTCAAAGTGTTCCATATAAAGGTTGGTTATTATGGGAGATAAGGGAGATCCCATAGCTACTCTATGGGTTTGCTTATAAATTTTTCCATTAAAACTAAAATATGAGGATTTCAAACAAAGTTTTATAAGATTCATGGTTTCCTCATCAGTGATTGTTCTCATGATGTCTATAGCTTCATCAATAGGTATCATAGTGTAGAGAGATACAATGTTGAATCTAACCATTGTATAATTTTGGTGGCATGAGCAACCATATAAAATCATATAGGAACATGCATGTGTATAGGGGTAGAGAGGGTATTTCCATGTCTAAGATACAATATAAATTGATCAACCATGGATGTATTTACATATGGTTTTTAGGAATATGAAGTTACATTTGACAAGAAGGATATGAACCTTACAGCAGGCCATAGATCATAGGGTGTTTAACTTCTAACAAATTTCATGAGATTTCAACTTCCCTTACCAAAAACATCTATTCACAAGTTTCCATATATTTTCAGTTCTTATCAATTTTCTTGTCATTTATGTGTGTAAGTGATAGGGGCATCTAGGGGGAACAATACAATTTGTGTAGCCTCCAGTGGGGGTTGCCATCAAAATCTCTCTTTGTCGTTGAGTCGAAAAAAAACATTAATGAATAGTCTCATGCCTACAGTAAAAGGATCAATATATTATCCCATTCGATCTATGGATCAAATAAGCATTTAGTGGTATAGAGGAATTTTGGTATCCCTTAGCCATTCATCTTCATCATGATCATTTCTTTGTAGGGATTTTCCAAACCATGAAGGAAGTTCCAAATTACTTATCATAGGTTTGATGTTTCATTGTTTTGCTTACCAACCAAGCACAAAGGTAAAACCCATTGTAATGATAAATTATTTTCTAGTTGCATCGCCTATATGATTATACTTGACATACTTAATTTCTCTTGTTGAGTAGGATAAGATAAATAAAATCTATATTATGAGCATTAGATTAGATTATATGTTTTGTTTTCATTTATCACAATTTCCTTTTTAGTAAGTTAGTTTCAAATTTTTCTTGCGTGATTTCATTCTATTGAGTGATGCTATTTTCATTTGCAAGATTAGTTATTCGTTTTTTATTTCTCTTGGATTTTTTCATTTGGTTTATTTCCATCTCTAGGAAGGTATAAGACTTCATGTCCTATTCCCTCCTAGTATTTAATGTTAAACCTTGTGATATTGTTCCAGGCTTAATAGGTGGAGAATCATGGGTTCTCACATCATCCTTGGTGGAGCATGTATCCTCCAATTGTAACTAGCTATTACCCCTCATTTCAACAAGGGTACATATATGTTGCATTTCATTTTTGGAAACATCATTGTAAACCCAAAGAATGCAAGTCAAATCCTTGTAGGCCATGTGGAGGATATTTATTATGGTATCATAGGCCTATTATGGTCGGCCATGGCAGGTCCCTCTAATATCCACTCTAGACTCCTTTCATCCTTGAATATGATTGGAGGACTAGAGTGGGGGTGGGTACAAGTTAATGACAAATTATGCATTAGTGGCAATGAAAACTTGGAAAAACAACAATATATTAAATTGGATGAATGATTAGAGGTACCTACACAATGAATTTGAAGATGGTGTAAAAAGATGAAATGTTGACAAATGAATTAAATTTTTGAATATATGATTTGTATTTATAGAAATTGTGTTTAACTATGTGAATTTGATTTTTCATATTGTTGGTATGTTATTTTCATGAAAAATATAATGTAAATGTTTCTGTTTGTGCAACTTTTGAGTACCTAAATGATAGAAACTTGTAGAGTTGGAGAGTACATAGTGTTCTTGTGCACAAACATTTTTTCAAAATTTATGATTTTAATTTTATATTGTTTATTTTTAATTATGAAAGTTAGTATATCCTTGAAATTACAAAGTCTTCTGTTAGTGCAACCTAAAAGGGTCTTAATATTATCAAACAATCCTTTTTTTTCTAATATATTGGTGATAATGTCCTCTAGTGCACCATATATTTTTTTTCTAAATGTTTAAGTCCCAAAAATGTTATAGTGGGAGTAAATGAGGGATGTATTTTAAGGTTTTGACATATGTCACAAGAAAAATCCAATTAGAGTGTGGCATAAATTATCATAAGTTAAATAAAATGCAGGAATTATTGAGTTGATTGAATTAGAACTAAATAATGAAGGAATTCAAATTATCTGATCACAAAAAATATACTTAGAACTCCAATAAATTTTAATAACTACGTATTTGTTTGAACTAAACTCATAAAAAGATTCAATTCATATTTTTTTTTAAAGTTAGAGAAAGCAAGTCCCAACACCAACTCCGACCTCTGGAATTTTGATGTTTCGAATATAGTTGTAGTAGTCCCACTCGTATACCTGATTACTTGGTGTCACGGATTGAAAAGAGAGTGAAAAGTGTAGAGTATAGAATGTTTATATTTCAACTAACTAGCCAATTAAATTCCCATTTGGCAAACCATTTTTCTATAATGTAATTTCCTTAACTATTTTATCTGAATGATAAAGTTCCTTACTCCTTTAAACTATCAGCGTCTATAAAATTGAAAGGATTTGTTATAAGAGCTTGTGTTGACTCAGACCTGTTAAGGTCCTATAAATATAGGATTCATAATTTTGAATTGACTTTTGATAGTCTTGCAAAAAATGTACATACCTTACTTTTTGCAAGTTTTTTTCTCATATTTTGAAAAAATCAAAAATCAAAAAATCAAAAAGAGGGTAAAAAGTCCTAAAATAAATATCAAAGGACTTAAAAAATACATAGACCCCAAAAGAAAAAAGATGAAAATAAATCATGAAAGTGTGCAAGTTCAAATGCCACTACTTTTTACTTTTTGCAAATGATTATGGCAGAGTGTCAATAAATGCCATAATCCATGATGAGTTAAATTGTTTAAATTTGACTTGTCATGTTTTCAATTTCCATGTTTAGATAGTGAATAAGGTTTTGTCAGACAGTTTAATCCTGACAAATCAGTAGATAGGTAGAGAATAATGAGGAGCTCATCAATTTAATCTAAGCCCTCAGATGAAATAAGGTAGAATTAGATAGTTTTATGCTTTCAAAAGAATAAAATGTCTCAAGGTAGCAAGCTTAAATGCACCTGCTAAAAGGAAGAAAAAATGTTAGAATAATGTTGGGTAGGTAGAAAGAAGTGGGAAAAATCATGTAAATATTCTTCACTAGGAAAAAATCACTAATTTCCCTTCCCCTGTAAGTATTCAGTATTCTATACTTCCAGTCAAAGAGGCTCAGAGCATTTCTCTGAATTTTGTAGGGACCAGACCCAAGGCTCAATGACTGGATAGTGGAAAATGTTGAATTCTTATAATAAACTCCCCTTCAATCAATATTCATTCATCATTCATACATTTAATTCATTTTCATAAGTAAAAACTCTTTTTTTACTCAATGATACATAAAAGCCCATCTGATTAACTCCCTTCATTCATAAAGCATACAAACCCTCAAAAAAACACTTTATCTTGAATAAAAGTGGTAAAGTTATGAAATAATAAGCTTTTCTTTAAAAAATTTCACTTTACTTAGTCACATAAGTGTATTTTTTGTGTATTCCTTTCCCCTTGTCATATTAATTTCTAGCTTATCTTATTAAATCCCCAAAATTACCTTATCCTACCTATATAATTCCCTTTATGTTAAATATTCCCCAAAAACCCATTATTATAAGATTTTAAGCCAAAGTTATTATCCACATGTTGAAATAAAACCCAAAAAAATACCCCCTTTGGCCTAAAACTAACTATATAGAAATACCCCGCCCCCTATAGTTATTAAACCCCCCATGGTTTAAAAAAAAACTATGTAATAAAATAAAAAAATATATATATGAATAAGTTTTCGAGTGTATCCTATGTATTTGAAAATAAAACATACTCCCCGCTTATTATAAAGTTTAGTTTAAACCAAACTTTAAACCCAAAACCTTTGCAATACATATATCAATCCCCGCATACACCTTTAACTTGAGGTTCTATCATGGTAAAGCTATGGTTTGATTTTCATTCGAATTAAACCTTTCCCATCCTTATTCCCGATATGTAATAGACTTACGCTATACATAAAAAAAAACCTTGGTTAATTAAGACGCCTCACGCGCATCCCTCATGTTCTAATAAACCCACCATATATCGCTTATACATAGCCCTTTTTCATATAAAACTTTGATTACAAACACATATCATATAAAGGTTTTATTATATTTTAAAGCCCGCCAGCGCATAAGTCACCCCGGTCCCACATACCTTTTCAACCACACCTTCCCTTTTAATCTTGGCCCTTCGCTTCAAATTGTTAGATCCGACAGTGTAAAATCGATATCGCGCTCGTAAACCAAACGTTCGCCCAAAGCCAAAATCAATGCAAAATGAGTTGTTTTCAAAATTCCACCTCTCGTGACGTGGCGTGATTTCATTCGATCGTGTTCATTTCACCAAATATAGCTTACCACCGTGAGCCAATGCAAAAACCATCGATGGTTTTCACATTTGAAAATCCAAACTGCCTCCTGCCTTTGATAAGACTGGCATTAAATGCATTAAAGATGATTCATATATTAAAAATAAAACCTTTGATAGATCATTTTTTATGTGTATTCTTGCATTCTGACTGAAAAGAACTCTGCCCGACTGTATTGAAGCCGCCAGACTATATTTAAGCCCCTGCTGATAAATTTCCAATTCTAAATCCAGATTTGATCATAGATTCTCCTGTTTGAAGACTATAAAAGCCATTTCTCTGCACCAGGACCCGTCCGCAAGAACAAACAAAAGTTTCAGAAACCCTTTAAAGTGTCAAATTACCTACAAATTGAGGTATTTTTCATCATTTTAAAACCCTGCACAGTCAATTCTGAACCGTCCTTAAGAAAAACGAGCTTTCAATTAAAAAATTCATCAGGAGATTGCCCAAGAACGCCCTAAAACAGGCCAAACCCTCGCAAATTTTCCCCAGAAATTGTTGGGTTAAAAAGCCTCTTCTGAAGCCAATTTCCTCAATTGTGTTCACTTTAAATCAATTTCAAAGAATAAGGAGGAGGTTGAAGCCCAAATATATCCTAAAAACACTATTTTACAGTCCAAATTATTCAGAAAACCCTCGTTTTCTGTCTTAAACTATTTTGCATATCTCAGATACCTAATTAAACAAAGATATCACCTGAAGCTTATCCTTGGCTTATAAATTGATAAATTCAACCTCTGTCCATCATCTTTTGGACTTATTTGCTTAGGAAAGAAGGCAATGATTTCAGTTATACAGAATTTTCAAACCTATTCCTCCAGCCAATAATGAATAGATTGTACAAAGCAGAGCAGCCCAGAGTAAATGAAGACATGAAAAGAATATTGCAGTTATCAGAACAAAATAAGATGGGAGACTGGTTTCTTTATGAAAAACACACAAAGATAAGAATTTTTGGCTCAAACTTATTACCTTATAAGTTGCCAAAATACATGTGCATGAGATTTTTTGCATTGGAATACTTAAGGCAAATTCTAAATTCTGACTCCATCAACTTCTTAGCTACCAGGAAAAAGACCCAATTCAAGCTTAAAAATCAAGTTGGGACTTTCATCATAAATAACAGAGAAGCAGAAAAGGAAATCACCAAGATACTAGCAGGATTTAAATTTCAGGAGAGCTTTTCATGGAACTATGATCCTCAAGGGATCTTGAGTAATTTAAGGGTTAAATGCAAACTTACACCATTTATACACAAACCTAAGCCAGAAATCGAGAAGTTTGCAAATTATACAGAATGGGTGGAAAACAGATTGATAGATACAGTCATCAATACAGAGGCAGCAGGACAAATGGATACTACACAAGCTATGATAGTTGCAAAACAGCCTTGAACTTCAATAAAATGAGGTAGAGATGAAGGAACTTACACATCTGAAACAACCATAGAAACAAAATTTAAGTTGATTTACAATAAAAGGCTCAAATTCAGTTCCATAGGGAAAGAAAAGGTAATTGATGTTGAGGATACACATGAGCTTGAGATAAACAATGATGAAGCCACAATAATAATCAATGAGACTCTTGCAGATATTGGAAAATATCAAACAACAGGTAAAGATGATACCCAGATGATTGAGAAACAAAATATGGATGCTTCTTCGTCACAGACAGCTGAGGAAAAATACTTAGATATCAAAGAAAAGTACAAGAAAATCAAGCAAAAGAATGAAGAAATCAAGTCTGATATTTACTCTCAGTTTCTTAAGAAAAAACTAGGGAATCATAATAGGCTACTAACAGCCTTTGACTATTCCACAAATAAAATGATTATTTCATTTCTGCAGCCAACTACTTCAACACCAAAGACAGTGGCAGACTATAAAAAGGTTGAGTTTGAAGTAGATACTGAAAATGTGCATGAGCTAGACCAAATAGAATTCCACAGACATAGCTCTGAAATGTTATATTCAACTGTGGTAACAAAGGCTATGAGTGCTACTAAGTTGCAGAATACCATTATCAACATGCAGGATCAAATGAAGCTAGACAATGGCTCTTTGTATGCTCAAGACCTAAGGATTAAAGCCTTAGAGGATTTGATTTTACAGGTGGGATATGATCCCTCAAATGTGCAGGCAGCTGAATTGTTGATTAAGAAAAATAATGAAGATATTGCAGCTTTGAGGAAACAGCTTAAGCTTCCTCAAAGTGAGCACCCACAGACTAAAGAAATACTTTAGGATCAAACAGAAAAAGAAGAAATGATGCAGTTGATCCTCAAACTAACAGCTCAGATTAAAGAAATGGAGACTCAAATGGATAAACTTGTTAAGGAGAAAGAGACTGAAAAGGAAATTGATGCTCCAATTATTCCTATATTTATACCAATAATTTCCACAGCTGTGGTTTCTACTTTGGGAGAAAAATTAGCACCAAATGAGCCATTGCAAGTGCAGTGCCAGTGCATTCAGCTACTACATTAGCCACAGATTCTTCCACATCACAAGTACAACAAACAGATGGAGCAGGTTAGATTGTGAAGGCTATGGAGGAAATTTCCTAAAGAAAATGATTGAAAATCTTGAATCCACAAGTAAGTTAGCTCAAATAAATGCTAAAACCCATGAGTAGAAAGCAATTAGACTTGGAGAGAAAATTAAGGGATTGCAGAAAGAGCTAACATTCACTGAACAAATTGCATTTGTCAAGAATCATTTATGGAAAAATATTATTGAAGCCATACATTCTCAATGGCCTTCAATTTCGGTCATCTATGAGTAGAGAGACTTACTATTAGCAGCCCAAAATGAGATTCAGAAAACCAAGGATGAGTTAACTGATAAGCTAGCTCAAGCTTTAAAACTCATCAATTTTTTGAACAACAAGAACAAAATAGAGTTGGAAGAGTTACAGATACTGGATAGAACAGAGACCATTTTGGAGATTAAAAAGGTAGTAACAAAGAAAAATTTGATGGTACAAACTTGAGAAAAAGGGGATTGCCAGATATTCATGTCTTTAATGAGAAATTAATTCCACAGAAAGATTATGATAACAAAATCAGAGAATTTTCCAAGGAACAAGTAAGTAAACCATTACCACAAGGCACTCCTACAGGTAAAGTCCACCTCCAACACTTTGAAGATTTCTTTTTCCTTCAATATGAGATCAAACATCTTTTTGTGTTTAAGCCCAATTTTTCTAAATACACGAAGGCAGATGAAAATTTCCAAAAGCTGAAGAATGTAAAAATTCCCAGTGAAGAACAATGGCAAGCATTCAAAGATTTAATGTAACAGTGAAAAGGTAAAACATTGAAGAAAAATGCACTAAAAATAGTCAAACAGAAACAGTGAAATAAAGAGACAGTTAGCTGATTTTTTACTACAGTAAGACATATTTTTCAGCAGTAAAGAGTGAAATATCAGTCAAAGTGTATCAGTGTTTAAGGAAACAGTGTTAAAGAGTATCAGAGGAAAGTGTGTTAGCCAAGGCAACTCAAACAAATATATTTCCTAAAAAGCTAGCAAGCAGGATAGTTATTTAATAAAAATATCCTTGTTAAATAAAGTTGTTCTATATATTTTGGATAAAGAGGACAGCTTGCTAATTTGTTAAGCAACTGTCCCTCTTATTTTTTAAAGATATTTTATATTTCCTAAAGATATTCCTACATTTCTCTAGGATATTTGTAACTAAATTTTGTATACATATTTCTACATTTGAAGTATTGAGGGTGGAATAAAATTACTAGACTTTACTATAGACTTTTTACTGAAACATTGGAGGCTATTATGTGTTAATTTCGAAGTAGCATACTGGACAAAGCTAAACTGGCATCATAATTCAAGATCCCTGTGATAAACTAATGAGTAAATTACTTTCTTCTTGTCATTGTTTTCTTTCTTAAATTTCATGCATTCCATTATATATGTTTGTCCTATCTTAATGAGTAACTAGGAATATTACTACAGGCTAGTCCTTTACTCCCTGTTTTTAACTAGTTACCAATTAACTGTTTTCTGTTGATTTCCAGTGTTAGGAATTCTTAATTTCCCCTACTCCTGTTTGACCCCTTCTTCCTTCTTCCACTTTCTGGACCAAAGGATCCTTCATAGTCTTTTATCCAGATCATACCATTTCACCAAAAACATTTTTCCCAAATCTTTGAGGGTTATCTATCTTGCCCTAAATACATTTGTACCTTTTTGGCCTTGACTTCTAGTACTGCTATCTAGATTTAGACTCCATAGCCCAATGGACAAGTAGATTTCTCTCTAGTTTACTTCTAAGTGATTTTTTCCCACCAAAACCTTTAAAAACAAAACCAATTGTTCTATCATAACTAGCCTAAAAACATAAATCAAAACAAAGATAAATCTTAAAGAGAGAGCCCTCTCTAAATTCTAGGAAGGCTAGATCCTAGGATTTGAAGTAGGTTTGTGGTTACCTCTAGTTTTCTTGTACTTAAAATTCAAATCCCACTACCTAAGAAATTACTAGAGTGATAACAAGACCCATTACTGTTTTTAATCTTGTATAACTGAGGAATACATAATTTTCGATATAAAGAAGTTAAAATACTATTTTTTATTAATGTTTTTATCTCTTATAATTAATATAATTTTTATGTAGTTATGGGGGTAGCTCAATTGTTGATCAAAGTAATGTGAAATATGTAAAAAATAAGAGATCCAAAGTTCAAATCCTCTTGTTTGGGACTTGATCTATAAAGAGGAGGATACTAGTTTTGCTTGGTAAAATTAATATTTAGTCATTTCAAGATTAATGAAATTAGTAACCTTGAATTTTAGCTGATTTTTTGGTTTCACATAAGTAAGTAGTAATCTTGGAAGTTATATTTCAATTTTTTAGTTCTTGTAATTAAAAATATTTAAAAATTTATATTTCACTTTCTAATCAATGTATATAATTGATATCTAATTAATATGTGTTAATATACATTTAGATACAGGACTAGTTAGACCTAGATCAAATTGTCATCATTCAAATTTTGACATTGTAATATTAACATATCAAATCTAGTTAAAAGATCTCGTAATAAGAAGCAAAATATGATAATCCTACACATACACTCACTAGAATATCATGATTTCAATTGTATATCATGGTTACCATAGTAATATAATAAGAAGATATTATCAAGTTTGATGGAAGCATAATGATGCGTCTTCATTAATAATGAAAAATTATATAGCATATTAATTATCATGTCAATCATGCCTAAAGCTTCTCATTAATTTGTAATTAGTAAATTCAATCTTGGCATAGATGCACAATAATAATAATACATTTTGTGGTAAATATTTAGGTGTTACTAAATACTTCCCAATAGGTATGGAAGGATCTACAAATTTGGGTATAAAATCCTTGGAAAATGTATGTTTACATCTTTTGCAAAATTCTTGGAAGCTTTTTGTGCAAGGTGGGATTATGATTCAAGAAGATGGCTTACTTTTGTCCAAGAAATATAAAGGCTATATTTAGCATGAAAGCTTTTAGGAGGATGATTTTTACCTTCATGTGGGGATAATAGTGAAGAAGAAGATGATCTCCATGAAGAGGTTCATCCTTCCCATGAGCCTGAAAATGATGATGGGTGGATTTATTATTAGAAAATGTTTAGGGAATATATGAGGCAGATGGTAAACATGATCTTATTGAAGAAGGAAATCAAGGGACCATGGTCATCCACCTCAATAATGAATAATTTAGTAATAGAGCATGATAAAATGACATCCATTACCATATTAGGATAAATAATTCTCATTGAACTTAAAATTATTAAAGAACTGAGTGACAAAGAAGACTTTACAACAAAGTTGAGTGTGCCACCTTAATAAGAGAACAATATTGAATATTCCCATCATGTAGAGGATGAAAAATTTATGCTTGACCATACAACTAAAGAAAATAAATACTTTGAGGTTGGGAGAAATGATGAAGGATTTCCTATCCTACCATTAGCAATCCTGAAATCATTGAAAAACAAGAATATGAGGAGAGCCTTGATGTTAGGATTGTTCAAGAACCCATCCTCCCTCCTCTAAATGCAAGCACAAGTTCAAGATTATACACTCCTTTATGAGCACATGATCTGCATAAAAATCTCTTAGTAACTTGGAAGAGGAGGAACAAGAGGATGAGCATATCTTAGAGGAGGATTGTTAGAGGATTGAGAGATCTAATGATTTTCTTCATTTTGGAAGAAACAAATGGTATACAAGATGATTTTAGTTTGATGGATACCATAAGTTACATAAACATTAAAGGATTATAGACTGTATAATTTTTGTGGCATGCGCAACCAACTCATTCCATGGACTATGAACCACCATATAAACTCATATAGGAACAGGCATGTGTATAGGTGAAGAGAGGGTATTTCCGTGTCTGAGATTCAATATAAATTTTTCAACCATGAATGTCTTTTCATATGGTTATTAGGCATATGAAGTTACATTTGACAATAATGAATGAATCTTATAGTGGGACGTAGATCACAGGGTGTTTAACTTCCAACAAATTTCATGAAATGTCAAATTCCCTTACCAAAAAAAACTAATCACAAGTTGTCAGTTTCCATATATTTTCAATTCTTATCAATTTTCTCGTCATTCATGTGTGTATGTGATAGGGACAGCTAGGGGGAAATAGTGTTTGTGAAAGCTCCAGTGGGGGCTACCATCAAAATATCTCTTTCCCATTGAGTTGAAAAACAACATTGGTAAATGGTTTCATGCCTACAATAAAAGGAACATTATATCATACCATTCGATCTATGGATCAAATAAGCATGTATTGGTATAGAGGAATTGTGGTATCCCTTAGCCATTCATCTTCATCATGATTATTTCTTTGTATGGCTTGTCTAAACCATGCAGGAATTTCCAAAGTACTTATCATAGGTTTAATGTTTCACTATTTTGCTTACCAACCAAGAAAAAAGGTAAATCCCATTGTAATGATAAATTTATTTTCTAGTTGCATTGGCTACATGATTCTACCTAACATACTTAATTTGTCTTGTTGAGTAGGATAAGATAAATAAACTCTATATTATGAGCATTAGATTAGTTTAGATGTTTTGTTTTCATTTATCACAATTTCATTTTTAGTAATTTGGTTTCAAATTTTTCTTGTGTGATTTCATTCTATTAAGTGATGATATTTTCATTTACAATATTAGTTATGCATTTTTTCTTTCTCTTAGATGTTTTCATTTGGTTTATTTCCATCTCTAGGAAGGTATAACACTTCATTTCCTATTCCATCCTAGTATTTAATATTAAATCTTGTGAGATTTTTCCAAGCTTAATAGGTGGAGACTCAGGGGTTCTCATATTGTCCTTGGTGGAGAATGTATCCTCCAGTTGTAACTAGCTATTACCCCTCATTTCAACAAGGGTACATATATGTTGCATTTAATTTTTGGCAACACCATTGTAAACCCAAATAATGCAAGTAAAATCATTTCATACCATGTGAAGGATATTAATTATGGTATCATAGGCCTATTATGGTCAACCATGACAGGTCCCTTTAATATCCACTATAAACTCTTTTCATCCTTGAATAGGATTGTAGGACTAGGGTGGGGGTGGGTACAAGTTAATGATGGATGATGCATTAGTGGCAATGCAAACTTGGAAAAACAAAAATATATTAAATTGGATGAATGATTATAGGTACCTACACAATGAATTTGAAGATGGTGTAAAAATACCAAATGTTGAAAAATGGATTACCGTTTCGAATATATGATTTGTATTTATAGAAATTGTGTTTAACTATGTGAATTTGAGTTTTCATATTGTCAGTATGTTATTTGTCATGCAAAATATAAGGTGTATGTTTCTGTTTGTGCAAATTTTGAGTACCTAAATGATAAAAACTTGTAGATTTGAAGAGAACATAGTTTTCTTGTGCACAAACAGTGTTTCAAATTTTATGATTTTGTATTTTTTTTTTTTTAAATTATGAAAGTCAGTGTATCCTTGAAATTACGAAGTCTTCTCTTAGTGCAACCTAAATGGTTCTTAACGTTATCAAACAATATTTTTTTCTATTAGATTGGTCATAATGTCCTCTAGTGCATCATATAATTTTTGTCCAAATGGTTAAGTCCCAAAAAATTTATAGTGGAAATAAATGAGGGATGTTTTTTAAGGTTTTTACATATGTCAAGAGAAAAATAGAAAAAATATTAATTTCATATATATATATATATATATATATATATATATATATATATATATATATATATATATATATATATATATATTACACAATCAACTCTTGTGTGTTAGTTTTTTCTCAAAATTTGATGTTTTCATGTGTTTGTAGCACAAATTGTGAGGTTCGTGACCCTGAACCTATACTCGAAGAAACTAACTCATCACGCACATAAGCTTCCTGCATGAGATAAATTTAAATTAAAAAAATATGTGTGTGCTCTTAGTGCTAGTAGTATTTATTTGTAGGCCAAACCACTGAGTTTGTGATCCCAAACCTATATTCAAAGAAACCAACCCTTTGTGCATGCAAACTCCTCACCCGAAAGAAATTTTAATATTAAAAAATCATGCATGCTCCTGGTGTTAGTGGCAAGAATGTGTTCATGATCTTAGTGATAAGAACACACACTGACATTGGGAATGTATGCATGTTCCTACTACTAGGAACTTTAAGACATTGGAAATGGTTGAAATGGGATTTGGGGGGAGGGAGATGGAGGGATAGAAGGAACGAGAGAAAAAGAGAGAGAGAGAGAGAGTGGCCCTAATAATTCCATGCATTCTTTCCATTTAGAATGTGTGCACATTCCTATTACTAGGAACATGTGACATTCTTATAAGGTTTGAGGGAGGGATAGAGAGAGAGGGAGCATAGGGAGAGAAAGAGAGAGGGAGTAGAGAGATAGAAAGGGAGAGGGAGAAGAGAGAGTGCGCATGAATGAGTGAAGGGAGGGGGGGGAGAGAGAGAGAGGGAGAGGAGGGGAAATAGAGAGGAAGAGTGAGACATAGAGAGATGATTGGTGGAAATAGAACAAGAGAGGAGGAGGGAGTGAGGGAGAGAGATAAATATTTAGGGAGGGAGATAGAGAAAGGCTTTGAGGGCATAGATAGAGAGAGATTTTGAGGGGGTTTTTTATGAAAAGGAGAGAGAGAGAGAGAGAGAACTAGAAGGGGGTTGTTGTGAAGAGGAGGGATTGAGGGAGAAAGGGAGGGATAGAAAAATACATGAAGGGGGAGAGAGAGAGGGAGATGGTAGTTAGGGAGAGAGAGAGATAAATTTGGATGGGAGTTATTGTGAAGGAAGGAGGGAGTGAAATAGAGGAAGCATGAGAGATAGAGATAGTGATGGTGGAGGAGAGGATGATAGGTGGGGGGGTGAGGAAGAGTGAGATAAAAGGAGATAAGGAAGGAGATAGAGAAAGAACTAGAAGAGAGAGAGAGAAAGAGAGAGAGAGAGAGGAGAGGATATATATATATATATATATATATAGGAGAAGAAGCCCTCTCTCCCACCACTTTCCCACTTTCTCTTTATTAAAAATTACAATATTCAATATGAAGAGAAATACTCAAGAGTTTTCCCCACATTACAATCTTGACTTTGTAACTTGACACAATCCAACCTACTAGATAAATATATTAAATATTTTCTTTTTAAAAGTTTAATATAAAAATATTAAATATAAACTAAATGATCTAAAAGTATCTTTCCCAGTCATATTAATCATACCATTTTTTATTGTTATCACCAAGTTGGTCCTTCAATCTAAACAAGAAAAGTTTAATCACAATGATCAAATTTTACATGCTTCACATTAAAAATATTTTACACCTCCCAATGATAGCATATTTATCATTATTCGACCCCAAAACCATATACCACCTCCCCATCGATGAACATCTTTATCGTTCTTATTCATAGGTTTTGTTGGTTTATGAGTTTATTTTTAAAATTAATATTATGCCATAATTATTGATTAAAACTTTTATTACCAAAAATTAATTAAAATGTATTAGGCACTTTTTTAATTTACTCTTAGTTTTGGTTGAAAATTTGTCTAAATTATTTCTTTGTGGAAAAAAGTACAATATTTTCGCTTTCGATGGATTGTTTCTTTTATATACATGCTTGTTACCATTTTTATGAATTGACATTTATTTAAATTTATTTAATTTGTACTCACCTTTCATTTATAATTTATCTTCAATAATTTCTTTGTGAAATAAAATTCCATATTTTACATTTGAATAAAATTACTTTTTGGTTTGTAAGTTACTAAGTTTTTTTGAAAAAAAAATTGCAAATTATAATTTTCACTCCAAAATATTATTATCATAATTATATCAATAAAATAAAGGAAAAGTGATAAATGGGATTAATATAAGCGGAGGGGAGTGATGTATATAGTGTCGGGAAGCAGGAGCACACAACCAAAATTAGGATTTCCCATGTAGTGCTAGTCCTAAAGCTAATAGCTAGTAAAGGGGATGCCACAGGACTAGGATACAAGGCTAACCATTAAATTGGGTAGAGGAGACAAGAGTACAGACCTAGCCCACTCTTTCCATCGAATCCCCCCACCAATCCATGCCCAAAATGTTAATGATAAGTAAACAAAATTACTCAACTATACCAATGAAAATCCATACATTTAGGGTTGGGAGGCCCACCTTCAAACATACGATCATAACAAATGGTTGAGGGACCATATGACTGGCTTAGTTGACGAAGATAGTGGTACATTGATCTATCTGGTGGTTGTAAGGGGCTACTGATTGCCAGCTGAAGACCATCTAAGAGAAAAATTTCTCCTATGGATACTACCCACAGGTGGTTGATAACACATATGACAGAGAAATGGAATATACAAAATATTAATCAAGCGGTGAGCTCAAATGCATGCATGGGGAGAGTGGTGAATTCAAATGCACTCATGAAAAGATAGGAGTTTTTTTAATTATATGTCATTTGTCATATGGAAGTATGAAACTCAAATATGTTATTATTATTATCTAATTTTAAGGTCACGACCAAGCCAGACACCAAATTGGTGTATGATACCCCCTTGTTTGGGGGACAAGGGACCCACCTTCGCGTAGCGATTTGACTGCTAAGTCTGCAAAGGCATACATACTCTAACCCCCCTCTAGTTTTGAACCTGTGACCTCTTAGAAGGAAACACATGTTGATGAATGTCTTTCGGATTAATCACATCATTAGGATTTGGTCAACATTTCAAACCAACTTATGTGGTTCATCCTCAGGACAAGGTGATAAGGCCAATTGATCTTTAGGAATAAATAGCAGGGATGAATCATTGCCCAAGGAAATCTGATGAAAACTAGTTGTTAAAAACTAGTCTCTATTGAATTAGTTATTAAGGTAAAGTGTAGTCAAAGATTGGTTTAAATCATAATTAAATTAACCCTAAATTACCAAAGGTTTAAGAACTGGTTACAAAAATAAAATTATTTATTGTATAATAAAATGTAGAGTTATAGGTTGTAAAACTTTTATTTATTTATTAAAAATACATATAATGTAGAAAGAATAAGACTGAAGTTAGTTAAATAAATGTTATTAATATATAAAGTAGTTATATATAGCCAAAGTCAAAGGGACCAAGGAAATAGTAAATAAATAAGGAATTTATTAATTAATATAAAATATTGCAAAACATTATTAATCATAGAGATATAGGTTTAGGAAGGGATAAGAAACGGAATACCTAGGGGATTATTACAAAGCGAAGAAACAAAGGAACAAAATAGAATAAAACAAAATAACATATAAATAGAATAAGAAAAAGAACAAAGTGACCTAATCCAAACCCAACGAGGGGGGAAGGAATCAACGTGAAAGGGCTGGAATCCAACTCTTACTCAGTTTCCAACCATCATCCATGTTGACATTCCTATCATGTCTCTTAATCTCCATAGCCTCTCTAAGCTTCCTATGGTGGAAGTGATCAACCTTAGTAATTACTCTGGAGTCCTCAACACAAACATGGTGACAAGATTTCTCCACATGCTCAGCAAGAGCTGAGGTGTGTGAACGATTGTGCCTAATGTCTGCATCATGCTCATGGATTCTTTGATTAATGGACCAACCTGTTTCCCCAATATAGGGAATACCACAAGAACATGGAATCAGGTAAACCCCTTTCGTGTCCTTAGGGTCAACCGGGTCTTTAACAGAACCAAGATAATTTCTTATGGTACAAAGAGGTTTGAACGAAGAGGAGACATTATTCTTTCTCGGGACATGGGCAATCCTGTCGGTGGTCCCTTGGATAAACGAGAGATGAACCTTGGACATAGGATCAACTCGATCAGATTTACCTCTTACTCCTTTATAGAATTTTTGAAAGGCCTTGAGGCCTTGAGATATATTATAACCATTAAATTCAAAGACATCAAGAAGATGAGATTTTTCCGACTCCAGGTGGTTATTGTCAGAGATTCTCAGAGCACGAGTGGCAAGGATGCTAAGAACCCAAAAATTCTGGGCAAGAAAATGATGAGAACTAGCATGAAGATATTTTTCCGTGTGAGTTTTCTTGCGAAAAACTTGGTGTGAAATGGAACCATTGTCATTTATAGAGAGGATAATATCAAGGAAAGGAAGGCATTCGCCCACCTCAACCTCCATCATGAACTTGATGGAGTCTGATTAGGAATTAAGGTGGCACGGAAATATATCAAGCTTCTCACGACCATGGTGCCATATGACACAAGTATCATCAACAAACCTCTTCCATTTTCTAGGTCGAAATTGAGTTGAGGCTAAGGCCTTAGACTCAAAATCTTCCATGAATAAGTTAGCAAATATAGGGGAGAGAGGGGAACCCATCGCAACACCGCAAGTTTTCTCATAGAACTCACCTTGGAAACTAACGAAGGTCAAGGTGAGGCATAGGCTAACTAACTTGGTGGTGTCCTGGTTGGAGATCCGATTTATGATACCAATGGCCTCATGGATCGAGATTTTGGTAAATAAGGAGACAACATCAAAACTAACTAACAACTCACCAGGTTCCAACCTGATATCCTTCCATTCTTTAATGAAGGAAGTCGAGTCTTTAACATAGGAATCAATGCGACCCACAAGGGGTTTAAGATATTGGGCCAAAAACTTAGCAAGAAGATAAGAAGGCCCACCTATTGTGTTAACAATAGGTCTTAATGGGGCACCAAATTTATGAATCTTGGGAAGACCATAAATTCTGGGAGTGAGGAGATTGCTTTCCATAAGCTTTCTAGACAAAGGATTAAGAGATAAATTGGATTTAATGGCAAGGGCCACATCTTTCGACACAAACTTAAGGGGGATCTTTTTAAGCTTGACGTAACTACCATGATTCGAAAGATGGTCAATCATTTTGTTGACATAGTCAGATATATTCAAAATGACTATGACACCACCTTTGTTAGCCTTAAGGATGACAATGTCAGGGTCATCCCTCTTAACCATTAAGCCCACTTAAATTGTATAAAACAACAAATATTCTTAAATTGCTAAATCTATACTATTCATAAAAATTTTGTATTTGAAAGATTAGAAATTCGTGAAGCTATAAATTAAAAAATAAGTTTTTTTTAATGAATTATTCATAAATAATTTTAATGAATTATTCATAAATTATTTTAGATGATGGAATTTGTATGAATTATTCCTAAATTTAGATGATGGGATTTTTTTATATAATAGCAATAAATGATTGTCAATTAACTCTAAAATTCCAATTATATATATAGGAAGGTGAAACGCAGTTTAATAATATCAATAAATTATAATAGCAATAAATGATTGTCAATTAACTCTTAAATTCCAATTATATATAGAGGAAGGTGAAACGCAGTTTAATAATATCAATAAATGATAGTTGGAAATTCGTGATATTTTTTTAAAATGAATTATTCATAAATTATTTTAGATAATGGTAATGAATTATTCATAAATTATTTAGATAATGGTAATGAATTATTCATAAATTATTTAGATGTTGAAAATTTTTTATGATGATGATGATTAGATTAACGGCAGGTAAAAGGCTATAAGGTGAAAAAGACCTATATATGCCGTTCTCAAATAACTCTTAAAATCAAATTTAAAAACTGCGAAGGATTCGATGACGGATTTGTCAAAGGGTAGTGTACCATTTAACCACTAGCGTATTTCCAATTAAGATTAACGGCGGCCATGTTCCATAAAACCCTATGATAGCTTAAACGGAAGGGCCCAACCGGGTTCGAACCGGTGACCTCTTGATCTGCAGTCAAATGCTCTACCACTGAGCTATAGGCCCAATTGAAACTTGATAGTTTAAACTTTTTGAACATTGAAAGCGGCAAGGGTACCGGAGCTTATCAACAGGCGGAGCTGTGACACGAGGTAGGTCAACAATTAACTTCTATGAATGTAACGAGCTTCGGAACTCCATTCTATAATTTATCATGTGAAGAAAGAATTTAAAAAAACATTACCAGTTGTTTTAATATTTTTCCCCGCGCATATGCTTTGGATTTTTTCCTCAAAATATGCACAAATAGATTTAATCCCCTGATTCTACATATTACACCATTTAAGTTTACGGCTCTAAAAACATCTATGTGAAATTACAAAAAAATATTAATTAAATTAAATGATATATATTTTTTGTTTTTTATTTTGATACAATAAATTTAATTTATATTAAAATTAATATCAATATTAAATCAAACAAATTATTTATGAAATGTTAATATATTTTAAAATTTATAACCTTAATTATTTATCATTGTGAAAAAAATTAATCAATATTAATAAAATGTTTTAATTATTTTCATATTAAATTAAATTTATATTAAAATTAATCTTATCATTATTTTTTTTCGAAATACACATTATTTTTCACTAAATCAATATTAAAAAAGACTCTTAGTAAAAATTAAATATTGATAAAGACTTAATATTTGATTTTTGACTTTTTACAACTTTATAATAGAAAATACGTCTCCGTCTTTTAATAGAGAAATGGTTGCAAAGTCTCTTTTATAGTATGGTTTCTAATTTTGTTTTGAAAGTCAATATTAGGGAAGAAAATTATGTATTCATAATAGAGTAGTTACAAATTGTGTTGTAGAGTCTATGTACTTAAAAATAGGCAAAACGAAATATAGTATATGGATGGAAAACATGCAACACAAATATGAAGACAAAAGTAGTAAATTCCATTTAAATTTACATTAATCATTTAACTGAAAGAACACTATAGATCTACCTATTTTCTGGTTGAAAGAAAACAATTGTAGATGAAAATATAATTGCCTCAAACACAACAATCACATGTAGGTTTTTTCCTTAATGCTTCAATTGCAACAAAAGTAATCAGTAAGTAGCAACTAATTTCAATCATACACTATTAATCACAGTGATATAGAAATAAATTAAGAAAATATGAACTTTTCAACCATGCAAAGTCTACTTTCTTGCAAAAATGGTAACCCCTTGTTCAAAGACATCTTGATGTTTAAATAATATCGCAAAATAAAGAATACTTTTTTCTCCAAGTTTTAGGGACTTAAGAACTTAAAAATATAAAAATGAGAAAGTAAAAGTCCATTTTCATTTTCAGAGAAAATAAGCCTTTAGTTTATTGGACTAATGCTTAGATAACCCTGATTGGAAGATTGTGCTGTGAATAGATCATTTTGAGTTCTACAAGATGTGTAAGAGGATTGAGTTGCACATTGACCTAGCACTCAAATACACATGCCTCAATAACTAGCAGTTTTTATGCTATTCTTTTAGTAACTAATTTTGTCATTTGAAAGTAACTATGTGGCTTGACCAAATATCTCCAAATGTAGTTCACATCAATGTTTTGAATTTGTGCAAATTTACTTTGATGCTCCTATTTGTAGTCTTTTGCCTTATTTTTAAGTGCATTTTCTTCTAGTGGCTTGTCCTATGAAATATTCGGTTCTAATCCTATATCTTTGACTATATGCATTGTGAATTGTATCAATTAGGAACATTTTTGTTGAACAATTTTAACAAGTTCCTTGGACCCATGCAAGGGAGCCTTCCAGGATTTCAAGGCTGTTTATTTTGTATTACAATAATTTGGGGTAGGTCGAGGGCGGTTCTCTTATCACCATTCTGCCAGGCAACAAGCTCAGTGAGTTTCTTATCTTCCTCCTCATACTTTGTTTCTTTATCAATCATACACTAGTATATATGGACAATTTTCAGACACTTTAGTTCTAACAATTTTGACGTATTGTCAAAAAGTACCCCAATTTTTCTCAATTATTTTAATCCTGCCAACAAGCGTCGCTCTAGCAACGTTTAGGGAGTATCGTCAGAATAGCGATGTTTAGGGGTATTTTCAGAAGTACGATGTTTATGAACGAAGCGTCAGAAGTGCGACGTTTATGGTGCCCAAGTACACGCGTTCGGGTCGTGTCGGGTCCTGTGAGGGTGCCCAAGGAAACGCATTTGGGCGGGTCGGGTTGGGTCTGGTCAGGTCGTGCCGTGTGAGGCCACTCAAGGAAACACGTTTGTGTGGGTCGGGTCGAGTCGTCTGATGGCACCCAAGGAAACGCGTTCAGGTCGGGTCACGTCAGGTTGTTCTGCACTGTGAGGGTGCCAAAGGAAACGCGTTTGGGCGGATCAGGTCGGGTCGGGTCATGCCGTGTGAGGGCGCCCAAGGAAACGTGTTTGGGTGGGTCAGGTCGGGTCAGGTCTTGTGAGGGCACCCAAAAAACGTGTTCAAGCAGGTTGGTTCATATGAGGGCACCTAAGGAAACGTGTTCGTACGGGTCGGGTCGGGTGAGGGCACCTAAGGAAACATGTTAGGGTGGGTCAGGTCGGGTCTTGTCATGTGAGGGCACCCAAGGAAACAGGTTCGGGCAAGATGGAGTAGGTCGAGTCGGATCGGGTTGTGTGAAGGCGCCCAGGGAAACACGTTCAGGTGGGTCAGGTCGGGTCAGGTCATGTGAGGGCGCCTAGGGAAACACATTTGGGAAAGTTAGGTTGGGTCGTGTGAGGTCGTATCATGTGAGGTTGGGTCGTGTGAGGTAGGGTCGGGTCGGGTCGGGTCAAGTCGAGTTGTGTCAGGTCGAGTCGTGTCAGGTTAAGTCATGTGAGGTCGGGTTGTGTGAGGGCGCCCAAGGAAACGCGTTCGGGTGGGTCAGATTAGGTCAAGCTATGTTGTGTGAGGGCACTCGAGGAAACGCGTTTGGGTAGGTCAAGTTGGGTCAAGTCATGTGAGGGTGCCCAAGGAAACACTTTCAGGCGAGCCGAGTCAGTTCAGGTCGGGTCATGTGAGGGTGAAGAAATTATATGCACTAAGCATGCATATGTGCAGGATCCACTTGATCTCACACTATTTAACTTTATGCAAGATACTGAATCCATTCCACTTGTTAATATTTTGCGGAAAAATTAATTGCACACACATGTGAAGCATAAACAAAAATTTATCAATCGCACATAACACAGTTTTTAACCGAGAAAGCCTGAAGCTGAAAACCTCAACTATATATTATGTAACATGGAGATCATATGACAATCTCATACAAACATACAAATCTTATCACAAGCCCTCAGTACAGTACAATTGTCATACACTAATCAAGAACAATCTTGCAAATCCATGCACCGATCTTTGCCTCCTGCTAGCCTGCCTCCACTGCACAATCCAAGCTGATTACAAGGACCAATTCAATGTAATCCCACTCTCATTTACTATGTTCTTATCATTGACAACTCCAATGTATATATAGATGCAATTCATGCATCACTAGTAGTCACAATAGATAGTCTATCTTGCCCCTTCACCTATCTCTCCACTAGTCTCCACTGAAACTACCATGCACTATAGTTAACTGTTGTATTGTTCAGTTGATTAATGAGTTATTATTTGTGAATTAATTAACTAATTAATTCACTCCACTCTCACTAGTGTATCATTCAGTTAGACTAGATACAACTAGCTCCAGCTAAGTCTAGCCCAAGTTAAGCGGAATACAACTCCATGAACTACTCCTTGACTCCACCAAACTACTGTCACTTGAGTTCTAGCGAAGTCCCCAATATAATGGCTCCAGTCGACCCTTGGGAGTAGCATAATTCATACGACGTAATTTGATGTGTCACATACATTGCACTTAAGCTAGAAATTTCTCGAAGACAGATAATGTTTAGAGTCCAAATATTATTAAGAGCTAATAATATTCGACATATCTATTTTTAGATCAGCACTCTATAAATAGACTTCGCCCAATATTCTAAAAATAGAATTTCATCTATTTTTCACATTTGAACAACCATCTAGAAATAGCCTCCTACTACATATAGAATATGCTCACCATGTCTAGAAATAGACATACACCTAAAAATAGCCTATGTGGGCCCCACCTAGTTTAGGTTATTATTTTCCAAATAGGATCAAGGATGATGTTTCAGGATGCCTCCTTCATTGTTTCTTGTTGCAATCTTCAAAAATCCCCCTCAACAAGAAAGGACTGTCTTTGCATGCGACATGCAACTCCATGCATTCACCCTGCAACTCTTGCTACAACACTTCCGAAACTGAAAGACTCCAAACAACTCAATCAGTCTAATGCATCTAGCATCAAAGTCTTCGACTTCTGTTGGTACCAACTGCACATGTCTTTAGGAACCACTGCGCTATTGAATTCTGCACCCGTGCACTCTGCACTTGCTGTCAACTCTGAACCGCGCTCCAATATCTGACACTGTCACTTTGATCTACCTGCATCAATCCAACTGATCATGTTACTACTTCTCTGTGGGCACCTTGTAGCCAAGTTCAATTCATGAGATCCACACCATCTCAATGAATCCTACCCAGAAATTTCTTCTTGGATTATCCATGCATGTCGCCCCACTTCTTACCTGGTGGTATAGCTGCATGCACTCCCTCTGCCCATTTGGCTCAAAATTTCTCTGCATGAGTGGTTGCTCCCACTCCATGATCCTGATCATCTTATGGCTGCTCCACATCCCAAGGTTCACTCTTACCTGCATGAAAATCCAGCTCCCTCTCAAGCTTCAATTGCATGGCTTTCTCACACTTCCCAACAGTAGGAAGCTCAGTACAAATCCCATCTACTTCAAGTCTATAAAGATTCTTCTACATCTCCAGTTGTGGCTGCTCCACAACCTTCTGAGACTTCTTCTCACGCTGCATGTTAAGAGGCTCCCTCTCAACCACCAAGTCACTAACCTCTGCTTTGATCCTCAAATATTTGCATGCATCTTGTACCTCAATGCATGTAGATTCTTGGCTCGCGCACATTGCAATTGTCCCGCCGTCACAAAATTTTCTAACAAAAGAGCTGATTTTAAATCGACGATATCTCCGTCATTCGAGCTCTGATTCGACCAATTGTTTTTTTTCAATTTAGGTAATTTTTCGCAAGGAATCCAAATACGCTATTTGTTTCTGAAAATATTTCACCAAAAATTTCCGATATTCTCTACAAACTCGCGCGCCAAAAAATTCCTGCTCTCATTCCATATATAACATCTATAACACAGCTCTGATACCATGTAGAAATTATATACAATATGCATGTATATATCCAGACTCTCCTGATCTAATAATATTTATCTTCTTACTAAATACAGAATCCTTCCACTATAATTATTTTGCAGAAATTTAATCAACAATTGCAAAACACATGAAGCAATAAAAACAGACATAACACAGTTGTTTAACGGGAAAGCCTGAAGCTGAAAACCCCAACTATCATATTATTTATATCATGGAGATCATATGAAAATCTCATACAAAGCATACAAATCTTATCACAAGCTCTCAGTACAGTACAATCGTCATACACTAATCAGTCCCAATCTTGAAAATCCATGCACTGATCTTTGCCACCTGCTAGCTTGCCTCCACTGCGCAATCCAAGCTGATTACAAGGACCAATTCAATGTAATCCCACTCTCCTTGAATGTGTTATTATCATTTTCAACTCCAATGTATATATAGATGAAATTCATGCATCACTAGTAGTCACAACAGATAGTCTATCTTTCCCTTTCACCTATCTCTCCACTGGTCTCCACTGAAACTGCCATGCACTATAGTTAACTGTTGTATTGTTCAGTTGATTAATGAGTTATTATTTGTGAATTAATTAACTAATTAATTCACTCCACTCTCACTAGTGTATCATTCAGTTAGACTAGATCTGACTATTCCAACTAAGTCCCTGTGAGTTAAAAGCTAGATCTGACTCATAGACTCTCCTTCAACTCCACCAAACTTTGTCACATGAGTTCTAACTGAATTCCTCCATGCAATAGCTCCAGTAAACCCTCAGGAATAACATAAATCCTTCTTTCAGCTGTTGTGCCACATATGTGCACTTAACTGAAGTTCTCCAAGAGAATAAGATAATGTTTAGAGTCCAAATATTATTAAGAGCTAATAATATTCGACATATCTATTTTTAGATCAGCGCTCTATAAATAGACTTCACCCAATATTCTAAAAATAGAATTTCATCTATTTTTCACATTTGACCAACCATCTACAAATAGCCTCCTGCTACATATAGAATATGCTCACCATGTCTAGAAATAGACATACACCTAAAAATAGCCTGTGTGGGCCCCACCTAGTTTAGGTGATTATTTTCCAACTAGGATCAAGGATGATGTTTCAGGATGCCTCCTTCACTATTTATTGTTGCAATATTCAACAGAGGGCGCCCAAGGAAATGTGTTCGTGCGGGTTCGGTTGGGTTGTGTGAGGGCACCTAAGGAAACGCGTTCAAAGAGGTCAAGTCGGGTCATGCCGTGTGAGGGAACCCAAGGAAATGCATTCGAGCAGGTCAGGTTGGGTCATTTGAGGGTTCCCAGGGAAACGAGTTCAAGTGGGTCGGGTCGGGGTAGGTCGTGTGAGGGTGCATAGGGAAACGCATTCAAGCAGGTCGGTTCGGGTCGTGTGAGGGTGGTCGTATAATAAATGCTAAGTTGTGACCACCCACGTGCCTTGTACTACATGTTTGTGCAATCCGTTTTTCGTTTTCTCCCTTGTGCCTTTGTTTGGGCGAGTCGGGTCGTCGTGTGAGGGCGCCATAGGAAACATGTTCAGGTTAGATCGTGTGAGGGAGGTCGTATAAAAAATATTAAGTTGTGACTGCCCGTGTTCCTTGTGCACGTTCATGCAACCCGTTTTCTGTTTGCTCCCTCGTCCCTTAATCGACGTTCAGGCGTGTCGGGTCGGGTTGGGTCATGTGAGGGCGCCCGGGAAAATGCGTTCGGGCAGGTTGGCTCGGGTCATGCCGTGTCAGGGCACCTGAGGAAACATGTTTGGGCAGGTCGGGTCAGATTGAGTCATGTGAGGGAACCCAAGGAAAAATGTTTTATCGGGCCATGTCAGTTCTGGTCGGGCCGTGTGAGGGCGCCCAAGGAAACGTGTTTGTGCGGGTCAGGTCGGGTCATGTGAGGTCACCTAAGGAAACACATTTAGGCGGGTCAGGTCGGGTCGTGTCATGTGAGGGTGCCCAAGGAAACGCTTTCTGGTGGGTCGGGTCGGGTTGGGTCGTCTGAGGGCGCATAAGGGCGTTCGGGCAGGTCGGGGTGGGTCAGGTAATTTGGTTGGATTTTGCTTGATTACAAACAATAGTAAACAACCTGCATCAATGTTGCTTTCCTTCTTAAAACAACCAACATCAATGCCTTCCAAAAACAACTCAAAATAGAAGCAAACAAGTCTCCATTCTTATCAAGTCATGTTGGGGCACTAGGTAGCTGAATATAATCTATAAAATAAAACACCTCCAACATTTCAGAACGAAGTATGAACAAAATGAACCATTAATTAGACTGCATTGTAAGCCAAGAAACCAAATTTATCAATGCAAGGATCTACAATCCCCTAACCCTAACGCGTTTCCTTGGGCACCCTCACACAACTCGACTCGCCCAAATGTGTTTCCTTGGGCGCCCTCACAAGGCACGACCCGACCTGACCCGACTCGACCCACCCAAACAAAGGCACAAGGGAGAAAATGGCAAACGGGTCGAATGAACGTGCACAAGGCATAAGGGTTGTCACAACTTAGCATTTTTTATATGAACTCCCTCACACGACCCGACTCGACCCAACCTCAAAGTGTTTCCTTGGGCACCTTGACAAGACACGACCCAACCGACTCGACCCTACTTGCCCAAATGAAGGCACGAGGGAGAAAATGGCAAACGGGTCACACGAACATGCATAAGGCACGAGGGTTTTCACAACTTAGCATTTTTTATATGACCTCCCTCACACGACCCGACCCAACCCAACCTGAACGTGTTTCCTTGGGCGCCCTCACACGACATGACCCAACCTGCTCGAACGAAGGCACGAGGGAGAAAATGGAAAATGGGTTGCACGAACATGCACAAGGCACCTGGGAAGTCACAACTTATCATTTATTATACAACCACCCTCACACAACCCAACCCGGCCCTCCCGAACATGTTTCCTTGGGCGTCCTCACACGACCCGACCCAACCTGACCCACCTGAACATGTTTCCCTAGGCGCCCTCATGTTGAGATTGCAACAAGATGATGAGCTTAGTGAAAAGAGTCACCTTCACTAAGTGGGCCCATAGGCTATTTTTGGCGCAAAGTCTATTTTTAGACTATGTCTATTTTTATACATTTCGATCATATTCTATGAGTTGCAGGATGCTATTTGTGGATGGTTGGTCAAGTTGGAAAAAATAGATGGACTTCTATTTTTAGACATATCGGGTGGAATCTATTTTTAGATTGCCGATCTAAAAATAGATATGTTGAATATTATTAGCTCTTAATAATATTTGGACTATAAACATTATCTTATTCTCTTGGAGCACTTCAGTTAAGTGCACAGATGTGGCACATGAGCTGATAGAAGGAATTACGCTATTCCTGAGGGTTATGTGGAGCTATTGCATGGATACTTCAGTTAGAACTCATGTGACAAAGTTTGGTGGAGTTGATTGAGGAAGTTAGTGGAGTTGTGTTCAGTTTAACTAATCTAAACATAGTTGAACTAGTTGTATTTAGTCTAACTGATTAATAAACTAGTGAAGAGTGGTGTGAATTAATTATTAATTAATTCACTAATTATAAACTCATTAATCAACTAAAGAATACATCAGTTAACTTCAGTGCATGGACAGTTTCAGTGGAGACCAGTGCAGAGATAGGTGAAAGAGCAGGTTAACTATTAGTTGTGACTATACTGTTGCATATTTGCAACTACCAGTGATTGGAGGATCCCATGAGGATTGCGCAGTACAAGCCAGGTGGTTTATGTTATTTAATGAGCCATCCTATAGCATTGATTACGCAATAGAGGCTGGCTATCAAGTGGCAAAATATTGGCGCATGTGTTTTGCTAGATCTAGCTTGATAGTGTGTAGCAATTTGAGGTAGTGATGAGAGCTTGTGAGGAGCTTTGTATTATGATTATTACATGATCTCCATGACATATAATATACAGATAGTTGGGGTTTTCAGCTTTAAGCTTTCCCATGAAATATTGTGTTCATATGTGTGATTGTTTATGGTTTAATGTGTGCATGCAATTGATTTTATTTCCGAAATTAATGATCAATGGTAGAAGAGATTCTGTATTATGCATGAAGCTAAAATAGTGTGTGATCAGGAGAATCTCAGTGAATAATATATCATTTATTCAAATTTATACACCTCACATGACCTGACCCACCCTCACATGTTTCCCTGGGTGCACATACACAACCCGACCCGAGTACCTGACCCACCCGAATGTGTTTCCTTAATGGGTGCCCTCACACAACATGACATGACCCGACTTGACCTGACCCTCCCGAATGCGTTTCCTTAGGCACCCTCACATGACCCAACCTTCCTGAACACATTACCTTGGGCGCCCTCACACGATAAGGGGATGGGAAATGAAGTTTCAGGCAAAGCGAGACTTTGGGCTAGACACAACACTATTTTTCAATGACTTGGTTGGGTTCCCAAGTCGCAAAAAATGTAAGGCTATCTATGAGGGCATAATAACAAGGGAGTGCCAAGGTGTGCAAGGAATCTCAAGAAGTTCTAAAAAATGCTAGAAAGTTCCAAGGCATATTGTTAGGAATTCCAAGATGTGCTAGGTGCTAGGGTGTGGCCCCAACACATGATAGGGAGTGCCAAGGAAACATAAAGGAGGACTAGTTTCAATTGCATGGAAATGAATAAATAAGAGTTGCGATAGGGAGTGTTATCAAGTTCTAGGTGTGCTAAGGAGGGAGTGACAAGGTATGCTAGGTACCCCTAACCCATTTAACCCCCTAAACCCTAAACCTCTAAAACCTTAACCCCTAACCCTTTAAACCCTAATTCCCGACCCCTAACCCATTTAGCCCCCTAAAACCCTAAAAACCTACCCCATTTAACCCCCTAAACCATAACCCCTAAAATCCCTAACTGTTAAATCCCCTAACCCCATGATCCCCTAAAACCCTAACCCATTTAAACCGCTAAACCCTAAACCTCTAACCCCTTAAACCCTAATTCCCAACCCCTAACTCATTTAACCCCATATACCCCTAAACCCTTAACCCATTTAATCACTAAACCCTAAACCTCTAAACCCTTAACCCCTAACCCCTTAAACCCTTATTCCCAACCCCTAACCCATTTAACGCCCTAAAACCCTAACCCATTTAACCCCCTAAACCTTAAACCCTTAAACCCCTAAACCACTAACACCTAAAACCCTAAACCCTTAACCCAGATTAAACCCCTAAACCGTTAATGCTTAACCCATAACCCATTAACCCCTCACCCCTAACCCCTAAAATATTTAACTGCTAAATCCCCTAACCCCTAAGCCCCTAATCCCTAATCCCTTAACCATTAAATCATTATTCACCTAACCCCTAACTACGCCTAAATCCCCTAACCCCTAAGCCCCCAATCCATAATCCCTTAACCACTAACTCATTACTCGTCCCCTAACCCCTAAATGCGCCTAAATCCCCTAACTCCTAACCGCTAATCCCTAACCCTTTAACCAGTAACTCATTATTCCCCTAACCCCAATCCATAATTCCTTAACCACTAACTCATTATTCCCCTAAACCTTAAATATGCCTAAATCCCCTAACCCTGAGCCCCCAATCCCTAACCCCTTACTCATTATTCTCCTAACCCCTAAACCCTAAACCTCTAACCCCTAATCCCATATTCCCCTAACCCCTAAGCCCCTAATCCTTAATCCCTAATCCCTTAACCACTAACTCATTATCCCCCTAACCCTTATAATAGTCATTAAAACCCGTTGGGATTAACCATTCCAAATGAGAGCAGGTCTAGTTGGGACCTACGATCAGGTTAATTCCCCCTTATTGGCAAGATGGAATTTTTTCCCTATTAACAACCCTGTAGTCCTTAATCCCTCTAACATATACTTAAATGCTATTTTTTTGTAAATGTGACCCTTGACTATGCCATGTAAGCCCTCCAAAAAAATAGTAAATGATGGGAACTCCTATTCATGCGTGAAGCTAGTGGAATGTGACAAGTCATGCAAGATACATCCAAATATTTGATTTGTTCCTTGGGGAATGTGAAAGAACGAGGAAATGGGACACAAGGGTAGCATGGATGGGTATAATTTAGAGGTGAAAGCATGGTTTACTATGATCTATAATCATATCATTAGAGAATGAGAATGGGGCTTAGGACCTAATTTCATAGGGGCTAGGGGACCTATAGGGAAGGTAGCGAGATACATTGATAGGGGAACCCCCAATAGTGGTAATAAGGGGATTATGAGTCCAATTATCACAAACCATAAGCCCTTAACCCATAACCATTGAATTCCATATCCCCTTAACTCCCAATCCATAATCCCTTAACCCCTACACTCATAACTCATAACCCATAAACCCCTTGAATCATTAAATATTAAGAAACTAACCCCTAACCTATAATCCATGAAACTCGTAAGCCATAACTCCTTATCCTCTTAACCTGTGACCCTTAGCCCCTAATCCTTCACCCTTAAACAACTTAACTTCTAACCCCTTAAACATCTAAATCCCATAAATCTTAAGTCCTTAACCGCTAAATCCTCTGACCCTAAAGCCCTTGGACCTTAACCCTTAACCCTTTAAGCCCTTAACCACTAAGTATCCAAGGCTGAAAATAACACCCCAAACCAACAAATTGAACTCCTAGGAGAATCCTTCACCTCTAATTAAGCATATTGGAAACATTTTATTTTTAAAGAACTAGGTATTGGTTATGAGGATATGTGTTTGTGGGTAATGCCATTATTACCATGCATAACAAACATAGAAAAATTATATAATTTTCCAAGCCTAGATTTGAATCTCTCACAATATCCACACTTCATGTTGAGATTGAGCTTGTAGTGCTCTCTCACATAAGGAGTTGGAAATGAATAGATCACTCACAAAGACAAGGCCTCTCTAGCCTAATGCACAAGGAGTGAAATCTCAATACAAATATTTTGTTTTTTAAACAAATTCAATTGTGTCAATGTATAATACTATACATAAGAGAAAATAAAATGATATTATCCACCCCAGTGCTTGAAATAACCTCAAATTAGCCATGATTAGTGAGCCAAAGGGTGAATGTGGGGAAATAATAAAGTTACGTCATGTTTAAATTCCTTTTACATTGTGAGGTTGTTCTCCAATAGGGTTGAAGCATCATCACAAGGAAGCATGGCACATTTTTGTGGGGGAGCGATCAAATTTGTAACACAATTCAAGTAATTTACACCTTCGATGTAAATGAAATCATTGTATGTTTGTATCAGGTTGTTAGAAAGGTTATTTATAGACAATACATTCAATGTACTTGGACTTCATATTTTTAGGGCCTCGATTAAATATGGAATTTGTAACAGGAACACTTTATTCAAATTAAAGGGGGTCTTTTTGTTTAACCACATATGCACAAAAGCATCAGATGATGCCCTTGAGACCCCCCTTGGTGTGTTCAAAGTGGTTTTACATTCGCGTCGAGTTGAAACTAATCATAATGACCTTCCTCTTCTTAAATAACATCTACTAGAGTTTCCATATATACGAGATATAATTAAAGGATCACCTCATCTGTAGATGCCCCCATTTATTATGATATTCAAGGGATGTTCTATTGTCTTTATCAACATTTGGATGGGTCATTATCTAAATTATTTAAATACATGTCTAGGAATTTTTATGAGGGAGGTACTTGGATTTAGATCTTTATATAAGGCCTTATGTGCCCTTCCCCTTTAGAATTATTCCAAGGGGGTCACCTACTTCCATATTTCCTTGCCTACTTAGGGCCAAATTGACAAACCAAGATTCAAACTTCTTCAACTACCGAATTAGTGAGGCATCGTACCTCTTCTTGACCTTGACCTCAACGAGACATCTTTCTTCAGAGATACTTTGAGAATTTCCCACCATATATATATCACAAGTTGGATGTCATATGATATGTTACCCCATTTTCTATATGGGCTTTTAGAGGATATTTTAAAATTTAATTTTCATCTCAACCCCTATGATTCCTGTCACATTGATCATTTTCCATATAAGGTATATGGATCTATATGTAACTCATGAATGTATCATTGGTTTGATGACACCTTACCTTAGCCATCTGGGACACTATGTGTAGGAAGAAGTTCATTTAGCTACCACATTTAGTTGGATATGTATGATCCATGTGTATATGATATTATGTCCAATGTGTACTATTTTTATTGTGTTCACTTAAACACTATGTTATGACTCTTGATTGTTTGGATATAAGTTTTAATATGAGTTGTTCCATGGTGTTTCATAATTTTGCTCAGATAAGTGCGTTATCTTGATGGTTTTGATATATTCTTGGTGATTTGAGTAAGTGCTAGACATTGATTTTATTGTACCCCTTATTTCCTTTAGTCAAAATTTATCCAATGTCTCTCTTAACAACACATGTGAAGGCCTTCTAAGCTATGGCTAGCTTCTAATATGGTATTTTTAAGCTCTAAGTGAACTTCCTCAAAAATAAGGGGCTACCTATAGCTACTTAAGTTTATTGATAACATTATTCATAGATTTAAAGATATTTTGCACCTCCTTAAGGGTTAATAGATATTTCCTATGTCCCTTTTCCATTGTTATATGAACATTATTAATTATATTAGGGAGGTATAATATAATTTTTATTAATACCCTAATTAGACTAACATAATTACTTTTTCTTGGACTTCAACATCATTAAGTATAACCTCTATGTCAAATGACCTCTCCTTTTACTCACATAGAAATAAAACTTAATTAAAACCTAAGAAACCATTTAAATTTATTTTACTACCTATTAAAATATAATTTGGCAGCTACTCTAAAATCTAAATCGACCTATTCAAGTTCATTTTCCCGCCGCTATTCTCCTTGCCAGGTTTGGGATAGATTTTGATGATAATTCCATTGAAGTATGATAATTCCACTAAAGAGTGCAAATTCAGATGAAGAAGATTTTGGTGCAAGTTATGATGAAGAGTTTGGGACAGAGTTGGATTTGATGCAGTCACTAATTCCGTTGAAGAATGCAGAAAACCAAAGAGGGACTTACCAATAGGCATACTAGTTAGCCTATTTTCTTGTGTAGCTTTGTACATTGGTGTTTCCTTAGTGATAACAAACATGGTGCCATACAAATCATTAGGTGGACATGCACCTTTGGCTGAAGCATTTTCTGCCAAGGGCCTAAAATTCATTGTCAGATATGGGTTCTCTCTTTTTTTAGCTCTATATGATGGATCTCCTTCTAACATGAGAGATGAAGAAAATGAGGAGAATAATCCGAGCCTTGAACATGGAAATTGTTCACAATTAGGAATATTGAGGGGATCGATTGGTAAATGGATGGCATTAACAAACAATGAATCTGTAAACGCCATCAGAAGTGAGTCAAAAAATGATTCTTTACTAATGGAAGAGTTTCCTTTAGGTATAAGAGACAATTCGAGATTTTTTATGGAGGACCCCAAGAATACCAAAATGAAGTTGGAAATAGAAAAGCAGTGGCTATGGCATTGCTAAAACAAAATGGGAATGAAAAAAGAGAAAAATAAAATATAGAGTCTTTATGCTTTGGACAAGTCTTATCTGAATCTGACATGGAAGAAAGGGCAACATCATGGGGGATGGTTGTTAAAATAGACGTAGGGATAGGGAAACCTCAGGGTGTGGGTGTAAGGACATCATATAAGGAAGTACGAGGTAAAACTTAAAGTGGATTAGGAAGCTCAAAGAGGACATCTAATGGATATGATCGTGGGAGTGAAACATTTGTTCAGCAAGTTTCAAAGGACTTAAAGGAAGCATTGTCCAAGTTACAACAGAAATTTGTTGTATCAGATGAAACCAAACTAGTTTATCCTATTGTATATGCTAGTAATGGATTTTTCAAAATAATTGGCTACTCTCTAAAAGAAGTTATTGGAAGAAACTGGCGTGCTTTTATTCTTTCTCCCTATTTATATGTATGTGTGTCTTTGTCTTTCATTCTCTTTTTGTGATTAGATATTCATGTGAGGATTAACGTAATATATTTAAATTAATTAACATGGGATACTTCTAGAATTTTGAAAAAAGGTTCACAAAATTCATTCAACATTATTATTGGAGCTCATGTCCTACATTAATAAACTATATCATATCATCACAAAGCAGTCCACCATATTCCCCATGGTAACACATACATCTCATATCCATTCCAATATGTGACTAGAAACTGTAAATTTATCTTAAAACCATAACATATGATGATAATACCAATTTCCAAAGGGAAATGTAAATACATACCATATAGTATTGCCTTGTTAATTCATATATATGTTGATTCTCAGTGTCTGACTATATTATCCTTTTTGTCTTGTTGGAGAAAATTATTTAGAACGAGAACTAAAATGAGGTGAGGGCATTGCAAAAGTTTTTCCCTATATTTTTGAATTTTATTTTGTAATCCAAATTACTAAATTAGTCTATAGTTTTTAAAACCTATGGGATGAAAAAATTACAAATGCACACTAATTATTGAAACAAATTTTTGGAATCTCACTTCAACATTTGATATACTGAGTTATTTAGGCTTCCTTGTTGAATGGTCCTGCAGTTGATATCATGAAGCAAGAAACTACAATTATATTGTTTAATTCAAATATTGACATGGTTAATGAAAATATTTTTATGTTTATGGGTTCAATGAGACTTGTTTTTAATAAGTGGGGCAGAATTGAGGAATCCATAGGGCCTGGTCCACCACCGAAATCCATAGGAAACTTATCCAGCTTGAAAATCCTTCTTAGTGGCAATGAGTTCACCGACAATGTTCATCAACATATTGGTTGTTTGAAGACATCGAGAGATAAGTTACTGTAAGCTCATGGCCTTCATAGATTTGATTAGAAGTGAGCATAGTGGACCCATAGCCCCATAGATAAAAAATATGAGGATTATTAATATCTCTAGAAACCATTTGGTTGGAGCATTTCTTTATATATTGAAGGCATGTTAAGCCTCACATCTGCGGCCTTCATAGATTTGAGTAGGAATGAGCGCAGTGGACCCATACCCCATAGTTAAGAGGTAGAGGTGACAACCAAACTTATTGGGTTAGGTCACTGATTGGATGAGAACTATGTGCTTCGTTCGTTTAGTATAATTAGACAAGGTAGGCAGGCTAATGATGAAATGGAAGTAGAGTTAGCTTTGGAAATAGCTCTGAATAATAGCAAGGTATTGGCAAGCTTCTCGTTCTGCTAAGGGGTTCAATAATTCTCTTGGGCCTCTCCCTTTTAAAGAAGATACATCTATCGTGTCCTTGGTTGCATCACATTATTTGTATTTGATTTACATTTTAATTGTTTTGTATGGTATTCAAAAGTCCTTAGGGAATTTTCTTGTAATTATTATTATTTCCTTTTGTAGAGTCCATATTTGCAACATGTTTATGAGCCTTGCAATATTCTCAACGCTTTTCCTCTTACTATATTGCAGTCCTTTAAGTGTTGGCATATTTTCTAATGCTTGAGATATTTTATTTTCTTAGCATTGCAATTAGTGGGTTGTCTTTAACTATTATGCACATTATGTATCCAAAAAATCTTACCTAATGAAAGAAAATATCTTTAGACATTCGATTGCCACAAAAATATTGTAAGCTAATTATAGACCAAAATAAATACAATTTATTATCAGTATCCTCTTTCCCTCGTGTTTGTTCATTAGCATTATATTTTTATACCAACAACCACAAAAGGCATTAGAAACACAACATAAACTTATCAACATCAGATTGTTGGTTGTGACAACATATCTAAAGTTGAATTTTTTTTTTTGAAGTTTCTTCCATGTGTCTTGTTCTAAAACATCTAGTGTCAATAGTCTTAAAACCACTAGGATCGTGATCATACACTCGATGTGAACTCACAATAGGCACATTGTCAGAGCTTAAAGTAATATTTATTTCATCCAATGGAATCTTGGATTCCATGATAGATGGCATGTGATGGATGGTAGTTGTATTCTCCACAACAACTTAGGGTATATGATCAACCAAGTGATTAAAATTATCCACAAAAATACACTCATTTCCCCCACCTGCAATTGTGTCACAAATATTAGGTGTAGCGCTAACACCTATAGAATTGGTTTCCATTGAATCTAGAATAACAAAATCAATATCACATGATCATGCCAATTTGTTTTGTATACCATTGGACATCACTCTTCCCTTGTTCGTCATACATATCATGAGAATGATTCCATGGAATATTAGGGATGAAAACTTTATTGGAATTTGTTACATTAATTCCTTCTCCACATGCCCTAATTGAAGCAAACAAAACCCTTTCATCATCAGAATTGTTGAATTTTTGAAGAAATATTTCCCTAGCTTCTATACAATTGTTACCATCAATACTTAGTACTTCAACAACTTTAATCGAGCTCCTATTGTTAATAATAATAATTTCAAATAAGGCCAAATGAGATAGGATATGACTAAAAACAAGCAACTCCTCCTTATTCAACACACAAAGGGACAACATGTCAAGGATTCTTCAGTCCACCATTGCAATTATATCACTAGCGATGCTACTATGAAAATATAACAAGCCTGAAGAATTACCCCATTTTTCAATACTTATTTTTTGTAATGAAGGATAAATGCACATTTAAAAATACTTAATGTCGCTACCAAATATAGACTTTAAGGAGAATTTTATGATCTCAAACACTTCCTTTTGAGACTCATTGTGTCTTAAGATGACCGAAAACTATGTAAGATTGGGCAATTTTTCAAGAATACCTCCCTTGTAGTAGTGGACAAACAATACAATATTTTTTGAAGATCACCTGCAGCAGGGGTTTTCATTCCTTTACTGCCATTTTGCAAGAAATTTTCCAGTTTACTATAGAATATCTTGTCATTGGGGCTTATGTAATGTATCTTATTTGTCGTTTTAAATATTTTTCACTTAATATGATGCCTTCGAAGATGACTTTGAAATATTTTCCATCTAGAATACTTGGTATTATCATCTTGAAAAGGTTGAAGAGCTTTGTAAAATTATTTTGTAAATGTACCTGAGAATAGAATCACATGTTTGGTATGTACTTGTATGAGAGAATCAAGTATATTTGTGTGACTGTTTTCGGGAGAGGCTCACATCTAAAATCAACAATTCTAGACACTCTAAAAGGATTTGTTGGCTTTGATGTTTTTATTCTCAATTTTCTCAAACCTTATACTTTAAAACTGAGCATGACTGAAAATAAGTGTTCTCTTCTTATCTCCCCACTTCTTGAATATTTCAAGTTGGTTGCATCTTAATGGTTATATTTTGTTGCTTAATTCATGGAGATCATATAGAGGAATGTCCTCTAATTCCCAATCCTTAAATTTCTTCATCCATGAGTGCAACATAGTCTTTGGTGCTACAATCAAATACCTCTCTTATGGATACTTTGAAAAGAAAGAGTGACAAGGAATTTCTTACAAATTCTTGGTGCATGAGTAAGAATGCATTCATAGTTTCTTTTGTCATCAATTGATGCCAATGCATTCGTTCTTCTAATAAGTGATGGAGAACAAGCTTCAATTCAGGGGATTTATGTTGTCTTCCTTCATATTCCTCTATCTCAGCAAAACATTGCATATGAAACATTTCCAATCATTACCAGAAGATGAGTAACCACTAACCTATATTGTGATGTGATTAAGGGGAATTAAATCATAGTTTTCAGATGCAAAGTGCGATTGCGATGAAGGAATAGTTGTGTTTGAAAAGAAAAACTCTAATCAGCAGTGGGAAATATAGTGCTAGTGAGGTGTAGGCCTACTACTCTATATCTCGTTAATGTGATGGGATGAGGTAGTCACAATTTATCTTTCCAATTTGTGAAGAGTCGCACTTGGCTTTCCAATTATGTGATTAATCGCTCTTTTTCTTCCTAGTTGGAGATTTAGTTGGCTCAATTTTTCATACTTTCAGCCAACGCCATAATTTCCATGTTCCTTTTCCTTACATTTTACCTAGGCATTCAATGCACTCACATTTAGCTTCACCCATACTTCCACCTACATTAGCAGTCTCAAAAGGGCACAATTTCACCAGACTGTGCAAGAATTTGTTGTTGTAGTGAATCAGTTGGGAATATATAGTAAGTTTGAACTTCCTTAACATGCCTCTAGTATTCTGCCTCAAATATTATTATGTTAGAATATTTCAATGAATAACTGAGAATACTTTCCATAGCCTAGGATTAGTGACATAGTGATTGAATTATTTCTCAATCTGATGGAGTTATATGTACATGAAGTAATTTTTGTCATAGAGGAGACTTGATCAATAAAAAATATTCAAAGGTCTATAGTTTTATACACCTTCAAGACAACTTCTTTCAATGATCCTACTACAAGGCTTCAAGGTAAGATACTGTATGAGACAAATTATTCTCAAAACTAAAGAAGAGGATCAACAATTTATGCCCTTTTACTCATCAAGAACATTCTTATCCAAGCAAATTTTCTATGCCTATTCTTGATGAAGATATCCTGGAATAATGATGTAAGCCTGACTTCTGATATCCTTATTATTGTTTTGTTCCTTGAATTTTTTCTCACATTCAACAGTCTCAATTATACATATAGCCTAACTGCTGCAAGATAATGATGAGATTATGTCTGACGAATGATGTGTCACTTAATTTTTCTTTGTTGGAAGACTGAATTAATGTTCCTGGATGATTGGATACTTTCCCACCAACCTATATATGTCAATGCATTGCTATAGATATAGACTTCATTATGCCAATCCATGAATAACTACACCAGGCTGAAAGCTAATGGAATTCACACAATCTACGTTGCCTTTTCACTTAACAATATGTTAGACTACACAAACATGTCATAAAGGAAGAGGCTTCAATGGTTTATTTGTACATGGGTACTAAACATTTGTTAACATAGTTAGCTATATTATTTCTTCAAATTTAACTCACTTTTAACGACAAAAATCCCAAATTGGAAGTATTGATCTTATTGATGCCTCAAGAATATGACAAATTTAAATCTAGTTCATCCACAAGGATAAAATCTAGTTTGAAATTATTGTTATAGAATATAATGTAATTATACCAGTGATAAATTTGAAAACTTACATGACAGTCTTCAACAAGAAATAAATACTTCAAGCCAATCTGAAGAATGAGACTGAAACATTTATTTGTAGTTGATTTTCTCTTGAACTTGCACAGGTTGGCTTAATTCTCCTTGAGAGTCATATATGTATACCTAGTGAATTCTATACATCATGAAAAAGGAGAGTGTTGCAGTTGCAGTTTGACTACTGCAATTAGACTCATAATCTTTGCTATTATGTAATAAGTCTGAGGTACTACAATGTGGCTCATATTGAAACCTTAAAATTGTGGAGAGAATGGAAACAACAATCATCATTCCTTGTCATTGTCAAAATTATTGGTCTACAAATTCTGAAGTAACCCACGGTTGAGAATAGATCTTAATACTACAATCTGTGATCTTAAATTAAAAAATTATGAGGACATACCTTAATTGCAAGGCCATAATATTTACTATCTTCTTTGTAGGGATAATACAACCCTTCGATCAATTTAAGAATGGATCAAATATCATGTACCAATAAAAATATTTTTCCTCCACAGGTCTTCAAAACATATAGATAAGGATGTATTATTTCAGAGTATGATGCCCTAATGAGGGCCAAGGCCGATTTTCTTTAAACCAAAATTTCATAGCAAAATCAACCTTCTTCACTGACTCTCATCTAATTTTCAATGAATCCCAAGGGCTGAAGAGATACTTCAAAGCACACAATCAAATGATATTTATTCACATGTGTTTGACCTAGAGCTGAAATAGTCTCAAACGAAGGCTCATCTTGTGCCTCAAATAGGCCCTAGCCAGGACTGAAATCAAAATCTGTATTATAAAATTCACACCTCATAAATTCTTGATATGTGATTGATCAAGACTATGATCATTCAGTGAAGAGGGGCCACAAATATTATGGAGACTTATTTAGAATCAACAAGTCTAGAATTTTGGTGTTTAGAATCGATTTGAAAACAGTCCCACTCATGATTTTCCATTTTTCTTATAAATCACATGAGACCTAGATCCAACTAGGGAATTTCCAAAATAGCCACCAAGATCAAATGGTTCAACATTATACATTGTTACTTGATTAATATTTGGAATGGGGAAGCGAGAAGATAATTTCGAAGCAGAAAATAGGAGTCATGTAACTATATGTAATAGTGGTACTGAACAGTACATAATACAATGCAGCTTATGCATATTTCCAATTCCAAGATCCTCCATTCCCACCAATGCTTGCTACTTGGAAAAAGTACCGTCCATCATCCATCAAAATTTCCCTGAAAACATATTTTTTCCATTTGCAATCACTAATAACCTCCTTCGACAAGTCTTTATAATTTTTGGGATACATTACTCGAAAAATAACTAGTAATACTAATGTATTAAATGTTGGACAAAAAATGTTCAATCTCTTCTTCATTTCAGAGTACATAGTAGAATCATTCACTTCTGAAATATTGATAATATCCCCCTTTGGTCAGGGTAGTTTTGAGACTGCCAAAAAGTATCAACAAGCATCAACAATCATCATGGAGTTACCCAATCAAATCCCATGACTTGGGGTGAATGAAAATGAAGTATAGGCATTTTCTCTGCAATTTCTTCCAACCCAAATAACTATGTATTAAATATTTTATGTTGCTACAAAAATACTAGGCCAGGAGCTTAATGCTAATTATTGAGTCTTAGTTGACAGACCCCTAACAACAAGGCAACTGCAGATGTCTGTAAATTTTGCAATCTTGTCTTTCATACTATGTACTTAAACAAAAAATTCCCTTTTTAGAGTGATAATAAGGACTCTTATGGTCAAGAGGTTTCTAGGATAGTATAGTAATCTCTCCAATATAGGTAGAGTAATTGAAGTTGTCTTTCTAGATTCAGTAATGGCACTTCTAGTTAATGTCAAAGGTATGAATAATGCCTAAGCTGGATTTGGAGTTTTAAAACCAAGGGATTCACATGCCCTCAACATTGGATGTGAAGGATTTAACTTGACAAAGGAGTTTTCACTAAAATAATCCCCTTCTATTGATGCAAAAAATCCAGTAGAGAATTTCTTATCACTTGCCAACTCTATGTAATTAGGTCCATTATTGTTCCCTTCCTTTAAAGGTTTTCGCTCCTCTTCAATTTCAAATATCTCATGGACAAAGGTTTCCTTTATTCACTCCTTCATTTCTTTGAGGGTTGCATTATCAACACCCTTTACATCCTACAGAACCTTGTTGTTAAAATCTTGTTCGAACTTGTAATATTATCCTTTGGTGGCTAGAAGTTGGTCTTATTCGATATTTGAGAGAACCTTTGTCATAGGCTCAGGCCATTGTTTGTAGGAGGGCCAGGGCCCTCTTCTCTTCACCTAAAATCAATTACATAATCTTGTATTGCTTGGCCCTCAGTCATCTTGAAGTGGATTGTACCAGTAACCATGGGAGCAAAGGCATACTCATTATCATTAATTCCACTTTTATATATGGTGCATTAGTGTCCACGTGTGTTTGAAGCAGCTTGCTTAGAAACTAGTTTAGATGGATCATGGTCATTCTGACCTGCATCAATTTTTGGCACACAGATATACAACGTTTTTTTTTACATATAAGTTTGTTGTTGTCGGTATTCCGACATTTCACCAATGTTGTACTTGCGATGAACGTTTGGTAATGTCAGACTTGTGCCGAATGTTTGGTAATGTCGGACTTGCAACGAACCTTTGGTAATGTCGGAAGAGCAATGAAAGTTTGATAATGTTAGAAAAGTGACAAACTTTTGGTAACGTTGGAATTGCGACACTACCAAAAAAATGTCGGAATTAGTGTCGCTCTTCTGACAGTTAACTCAAGTGTCAAAATTGCGGCACGATTAGAAATGACATTTTTCCCCACCTCAAAGTGTCACTCTTGGGATGCCTATGTGTCGCAAGAGCGACATTTTTACCATCGGAAATTGGGCCAAATGTGCTAGTGATATTACTCAACATTGTATCTGTAAGGTTTTGTTGAGCTTGAGCTAGAATTATCTAATTACAAAATTTATCATGTACATGAATCAATTTTTGATTAATGTCAATGGCTTCTTACCCGAGCTTTTCCAAATTGACTACATTAATTAATTATTTCTAAATTTTCAATCACAATTCAAGCAATTAAGTAACCTTTTGTTGGATAGTGAATTAAAGCCCATGTTGTAGTACATATCAGTCTCATTTTTCAATTTATATTGCAACTCCTTTATCTTATGAATCTACTATTATTAAGCTTCATATTCTCATACTTTTAACTATGCTTAAAGTTAATTTCCTTGTTGTAACAATTTGTTTTCAAACACCAAGATTTTAGCATCCTTTTACTTCATCATCTCCACCAGTATGGTAACATGGTCGTAGACATTGGAATTTGCGTATACTTTGATAGAGTGAGTTAATTCTTGAACTAATTGATTTTTGTTCAATTTTGAGCCATCCCATACCACCTGTGAAATAACTTCTCTTCAGATCTTCTCTTCTTTTTGTTTCTTTTAATGACAATGTTCTTTTGTGGGCTAAATATAAACATAATGGAAGAATATATTTGATTTATATTGGTGATAACAAACTAACTAGTATATCTTCCTATGAGTTGTTACCATAAATACTGGTAATGGGAGTTTTCAACAAGACTTTGGAGGTCACCAAGCCAATCTTGGTATGAAGAAGTCTATTTGACTGTTGCTGAACATGTTGCTTAAGAGTGGAAGTCTTAGGAGGAGCTTCAGGTACTCTGTGCTGCACAGGAACACTTGTTGTAGTTTTTAGGAATTCCCATGAACTATTAGCGAGAACAATACTAATCATAGTTTTCAACAAGACTTCAGAGATGATAAAGCCAATCTCATTATGGATAGGGGTATCTGACTATTTTTTAGCATGTTTCTTAGGAGTGGAAGTATTAGGAGGAGTTTCGAAAACTTTGTGCTATTGAGGAAAACTTGTTATAGTTTTTAGGAATATATCTAGTTGCTGATGTGTTTTGATTGTAGTGGTAGATTTTTCAATAATGCCCCTTTTTTAGGAGGTCATCAATAACTTCTACGAATACTTGTTCAATATCTTTTGAATCTTCATCAGGGTTGACTTTATGAGTTTTAGATGAAGAGGCTCTTGTAGTATGCGCTTCGTCAGTTTCTTGTTGTAAAATCAAAGGAAATGATTTATTTCTTTCTCTTTTGAATGCAAGCAAATTTTAGTATTCGTCAAGAGAAAGTTCTTGAGCCTTCTCATAGGCCTACTCATAAGATTAGCCCCTAAGAAATATATCATCATAGGGATAGTTTTTGTGTAAATGCTTTCTCATATAGATATTAGCACAATGGTTACTTACAATCCCTAAAGGGTCATTATGCTTGAGGGAATTTGGGCTAGCTTAAAAGTAAAAAATTATTTCTTGGTGTGTGTAGCATTTCTAAGGTATAAATACCAATTTGTATGGGCAAACAAGGTAAAATTCTCTTAAAGTTTTTATGTAGCTTGTAGGAAATGCCTGTGTTGACTATATGATAAGCTATCTCTTTACATATTAATCTGTCAGGAAAAAAAGGGGAAATACATGTAGGGATCCTTGAAAACCATATATTCTCAGATGGGAGAAGTTTTCTTCAAAATACCAATCACCAATTGGAATAATGCCAAGTTTTTCCTCTTTCAATATTTAGAGAGTTTTGAGTAGAACAACTTTCCATAAATGGGAATTATAAAAAAATGGAAGATGGCATAGATTTAGTGGTCAACATCATTTTTGTTCCAAAGTTTTGAATGGTAAATATGTGTAATAGCTCAGAGGGTGTCCATTTTCATCCCATGGCGGCGAAAGAAGTTGAAAAGAAAATGACATACTTAATGTAGGTTGACATGTAAAAGGGAGGATTGGATTTATTGATATTAGAAGCTCTGAAATTGTTAACATACTTTCATATGTTGTCTGAGAGGATAGTTGTCTAATTTAAATAAAAACCCTTTAAAGCCATTTGAATGAGCGAACCCCATTCTAAAGGAGAATGTGTAACTCATTTTATTCCTAAATTCCTACAGAGCATGGAGGCAACAAAGGCTTGTTCTGTATTAGAGGGGAAATGACATATACTCTAGAATATTCTTCTTATAATATGTGTTCACTGATCCCACAGGGTTTATTCAATTCATACACATTCCTTTTAAACTCAACAATTTCTTTTTGAGTGAATTCATGTCTAAATTGTGCATTGTATTGGAGTTCAAGCTCAAGAAGTTTATACATAACCTAAAGGTTTTCGGGATGAAAATAACCCACAATTGTTCCTCTAGCAATGCATATGGAAAGTGTAGGTACATATACATGATTGAAAACCCAACGAATCATGTATGTGTATGGAATAATTTTGGATCATGCAACAATTTTATGTAGGGCTAACTTTGCCATGTCACACAAAGAGGTATCAGGAGTGGACTCACCTAGCTCTATTTCTTCTGAACTTCCTTCAATTTTCTCCTTGAGAATTTTATTCATATTATACCAGGAAGAGGTGGCAGTGTCTATTTTTGTAATGACAGTATCAAAGAATTGTTCGGAATTAGGATTTTTATCATCTAGGTTTTCGATTGCTAGACGCGGGGATTTATGTATTTTCTTAAGTTACTTACCCATTTTTTTATATTTGTGAAAATTCTCATAGTTAGAGAGATGAGTTCAAAAAAAAGAATAGAACGACGTTATAATTTGGAAACAAGGAAATCAATATATATATATATATATATATATATATATATATATATATATAATTTCTTAATATATTCCATTAAAGATTCAAATGATGTGAACTGCATGCAAGGTGCCATCTAAATATACATTGATGACCTATTTTATTTTTCATATGTATTTATAAATTCATAGCCAAAATCATAGACCTAAGGCTCAAACCCATCAGTCTGATATTTAAGGAACAATATGCCTTGCTATAGGGTAGACAAATCCATGAGGCCATAGGTGTTGCTCAGGAGGGCCTCCTAGTCTTAAGCAACACCACCTGAAGGGTGTCATCCTTAAAATTGACCTATCTAAGAATTTTGATTGAGTTAATTAGCTATTCATATTTATTCTCCTCACCCACCTAGGATTCATAATTTACTTTGTAAAATGGATCATGATCTATATTTCTTCAGCATCCTTTGTTGTTCTCAATAATTAATCTACCTCCCCTTTATCCAAAGATGAATAAGGATTAAGGAAAGGACGTCCCCTATCCCCCCTCCTCTTTCTATTTTTCACAAAAGGTCTCAAAATATCTATTGAGTAAGCACAAATAAAGAATGTTCTCCAAGGCCTCAAGGTACCCCCCCACCCTTTACACCACACGCCTTCTTTTTATTGATGATGTTATTATCTTTATCAATGGCTCATGAAGGGATGCATGAGAAATCAAAGAAGTTATTCCACTCTTTGAATCTACCATGAGTATGGTTAAAAATATTCTTAAATCATCCCTCACTCATTTTTGCTTCAATGAGGGTGCGCTGAGACTCCATCAACATTTTTTTATTTTCAATTTGGCCAATTTGGAAAATTGTTTTAAATACTTGGGTTTCCTCCTTAAACTGAACTCCTACACTAGATTTGATCAGAAATGGTTTCTTGCAAAAAATTAAAAAAGGATCAAATACTAGACTATGCATTGGATAAAAAGAGTTGATCATTTAGCGTGAATCAAATTGATCAAAACAACCATCCTATTCTATTGGATGTTATTATCTTGGATCCAAAAGGAACCCTCAAAAAAATCCATAAATTTGGTCACAATTTTTTATGGCTTGGAACCTTTGATCAGCTTGCTTTCCCACTTGTAAAATGGGAAAGAATAGATACAAACAATGCATGGGGGGGATTGGGATTGAAACAACTACCCTAATTCTCCCAAGAATTGGAAGCAAAAGTGGGTTGGAGGTTTCTCTCTAATCAAAGTCTATGGGTTTCAATAGTTTACAGGAAATATATCTTTCCTTTGTCCCTCGAGGATTGGATTCAAATAACCAATAAAAATAGAAAAAATACCTACATAATATGGAGGGTCATCATTAACTCCTTCCTCCTCATTTAAAATGGACTTGCTTAGAAAATGGGGGTGGGCTCCCATCTCCACTTGGGAATAGATCCATGGGTTGAAAACAGCAATGCCCCCATGTCTTCCAAAGGATATAATATTCCTTCTACATGAAAAAGGGCACTTCACTCTCAATCAGGTTGTGACCCCCCATCAGAATCCACTCAAAGATAATAATAATAATAATAAATGGCTATCTGGAGGCCAATTCAATCTACCATGACATTTCAAAAAGCACTAGTCCGCCTACACCAATGTTTTAAGAGGGGTCCATATCTGCATCACAGATGACCTTGAAAAATTGGTTTAGACCCTCTCCACTTTGAGAACCTATTGCACACATTTTGTCACAGTTCCAAGGAATACATTGTGCCAAAATTTTCAAAGTTCAGAATCATCCGTTAGTTAGTTATCATGTCATTGTAAAACCCATTTTGAAAAATTGTAATGTAAATGATGCTAGTATGATTGTTTAATTTTGTAACAACCTAAGTAAGCCTATGATTTTGGAAATGAATTTAATCCAATGAGGTTTTTTGTCTCACTGATTATCTGTGTTTCTAAACAAGGATGATCAACAATTTTTTTCCCTCTAGTCTCAACCCCAAAGCTAGGGTGAAATTTATTAACAAGGTCTTAGGTGAGTCCCAGTGTTTTATTCAAGTCTATTGTAAATGTGATTTGGGAATAATTTAAGCTATTTAACTAAATTATTTTATTATAGATCACTTTGTCTACTAGATCATATTGAGTCACGAAATTGGGTAAAAATTATGAGGGTCTATAATGAACGAGTATTCCCCCCTTTGAGGGTTGAATTTGTAATTATCTCATTTAAAAATATTTTAGTGCATGGTCCCTTGCAGTCAGAAACCATGGATAAAATATTTGAGGGTGAAAAAATATTTAATCCTCTCAATTTTTAATTAATTAAATTTTCAGGAAAAAATAAAATTAATTCCTAAGCGATAAAATTAATTAATTTAGAGTCAAAAAAATAAAAAATAGAGCAATTAATTTCTCCAAGTGGAAAATGACCAAAAAATTCCTGGGACATGAAGAAGTCAAATTTTGGAGATCCCCCACCAAGGAAAAAATTAAATTAAAAAAAAATTAAGCCCTTGGATCTTGGTGGTTAAGTCAAAGTCAAATTTTTAATAAAAACGTTTTAATGAGAAACTCAGAAATTCCTCAAAAATAAGTATTTTGGATGATAGAGATTAAGAATTGATCAAGTATTTATCGATGATTGAAATTATTTTGACGGGGATCAAGACAACTAGCTGTTATTTTCCACTTGGAGGGATTTATGTATAAATTAGAAGCCATTTTCTTCTCAAAACACAATGATAACAACTCTAGTCTAAATGTAATTTTGTAACACTGGTGTGAAGCCATTGTTGTGTTGGGAACATTTGAAATTCATAATAAAATACTTTGGGGTTCATTTCATGGTGTCTTTGATTCATTTATCTGTGGTACACGCTGAGTATGTGCATTCATATATTGTGCTTCAATATTATAATAATTTTTATTTCATTTGTAGGTGATAGGAACATTCTATTAGTAATTTTTGGGCTTATCATAGGTGATTAGACTCATTTTATGATCTAACAATTTTCTCTTAATAAATATACAAATTTTGCAGGTTCCTTAGCCCTTGGGATCCAAGTTCACAAACTATGGGCACATGCCGACCTTGTTTGAGCTTCAGGAAATTTATGTGGTTTTCTTATTTTGCTAAGGTTGTGGTTATCATTCTTTTTTCTAAATACATCAAGATATTGTCATTCTCATAAAACTTATTCTTCAAAAATATTTCAAGAATTGTATATTTGTTTATAACTTGTAAATTACTTTTGTAAAATATTTTGTGTAGAATATTTTTTATAGCCCTTGGTTTGTAGTTGGGGTTTGGGGATTTTTAAATTTTTGTATATACTGTGGTTTTGGGCACTTGTATTTTCACTTGTGGAGGTGATATTCAAGAATATTTTTTGGGTTAGAGCTAGATCTAGGCCCTTGAGAGCAATATCTAGTCTCTAGAATTTTTGCAGGGCCAATAACAAGGAATTTTGAGAAAAACTGAAGATATGAAGTAAATTCAAATTTTGGCAAGGATTTGTAACTTTTTTAGGGTTTCCCGACACAACGTCAGCCCTTGAAGCCCTATTCTGGCCCTTTCCTCCTAATTTTCGACCTGCTGCATATGATTAGGCCTAGGTGTAGCCCTTTGAGTCTCTTATCCCCTTGTCGTGGGCATCTCTAGGCTTGGTCATAGGCCTTAAGGCCCTTTCCAAGCCTTCAAACTATTTTTTTTCATTTTTGCAAGAATTTCCTGCCCTCTACTCAGCCCTTTATCCCTTTTTCATCGCCTCCTTCCCTTCCTTCAGTCCTCGACTTGCCTTTCTTCTCCTCCCTGTTTCTTTTCCTGCCCTCCTAAACCCTTTTCGTGGACCCCATGACCATCTCTTTCATAGTTATAATCCCTTAGGGACTGTTATCCCTAGGATACTTCCCTCTTAGGGCTTGCGGCTGGCCTTCTAGGCTTTCCTTTTCTGCCACTTCCCCCTCTAGGCCTTGGAAGCCTTAGCCATGGGACTTTTTGGCCTTCTAGCCCTCATCTCTTACTTCATTTTCCTCTCTCAATCTCTATGGGTGATATTTCAAATTCTGAGCTAATATATTTGTGTTTTGTACCAGTATTGGTCATGATTTTTGTGGTTGCAGGTGACCTAATCATTGACAGAAGTTGGGAAAGTTTCTTCAAGGACTTGAGCCTAAGGGTTTACCTCTAAACCCCACTTTTCCTCACTGTTTGCTACAACAAGGATAAAAATTAATAAAAATGGCCAAACATCTATCCAAGTGGCATAAAAATCACATATAAGATATGTAGTACAGAAATAAGTCACTTAAGGAAATTGGGAATTCATCATTTGACATGAATTTATGAGCTTTGGTGACTGTCATCTCTATTAGCGCCGCATAATAAGATATGAAAATGCATCAGTGGCATAACCATTTTTTTCTTTGTTTGTTTTCTATCTCAATTTATTTATTCTAGCTCAAAAGGAAGTGAAAATTTTAGATTTGTTTGACACATTTGGTATTGGTTTACTTACTGTTGTCCTAAAAATAATCACTGCTCATTAAAATCCATTGAAATATAAGTGACATAAAAAAAAGTTCTCATTGTGAAGGGAATTGTTTACATTTCTTGAATTAGTAATATTGGTGAAGTATTTCAAGTGCTATGAAGACATTAACACATTGTTATCTTACATAAGATTCAAGGTATCATTTCTGCATCTAATAAGTTCACTCTCTCAAGCACATTGATATGATAATCTAGTAATCTTGGTTTCCTAAATGAATCATCATGAGATTTCTATCTTGTTGAGTGGTATATCATTGGTTAAATGTTAATTGTATGAAAATGTTTAATCTCTTGGGTAAATTTTTTTTTCACAGTCGGCATAAGAACCTTGGAAAATAGTGTTTTCATTATTATCATTCTTGTTTCATTTTTTAATCTCTATGTGTGAATGATAATTAAAGATCTAACTTGATAAATTTCTCTATTGTTTATCTATTGTAGATATTTGGCATATTGGTGATATATATTTGAAGAAATTACACTCTGGATATCTCTTTTTTATTTTCAGCACTTTGAATTTGGCGCATATTCTTGTTGATGAGATTGTATTTTACTTTCCATTGTTAAGTACTTGTGGGCATAACTCAAATAATCACTAAGTACTTACAGAAATCTTAAACAATCTCACATCAAGATCTCTCACTCAAAACCTTGCATATCATACTAAGATCTAGTCTTTCATTTAATAAACTTACCTCGAAACATAAGTTTGGTTGATAGAGATAATAGGACCGACTTTCCTGCCAGGCTTGAGGATCATAACACCTCTTTAGTGGTTAACACGGTGACATTGCAGTCTTCAGAACCACATTCTCTACAGCACCAGAGGCATCGAGTGGTTAGTACCTGAGGGGAGGTATCATTAATCAAGCCTTTTCTTGATTTTCCTTGGCCTCTTTCTCACAACCTACTCTAGATACTAGCTTCAAAATAGTTAAGAGGTATGACACACCTAGAGTAGGCATTTAATTAAAAGTAACCAAGATTCTTGCATCACATCTAAGTCTTAGGATTTGCATATAATATAGGATAGTTAAGAATTCAAGAAATGGTAATTCATCCTATCATTTGGTATTTAATTGATAAAATAAAGTAATTTGACTCCATAAGGCATTGGTCTCATTAAGAATTTAACCTAATCTTTAACAACATGTTAATTCAACGAAGTGGATATGTCAATCAACTGTGTCTCCCATACTTGTTGGTTTCAAAAAAGTCTTTCATTTCTATCTTCCATAGGGAATAACCCCCATAGCCTAATGTTGGTATACAATTAGAATAAAGAGGTCAGGGATTAGAGTGACAACCCCTGACTTGAGTTGTTGTCGCACCATGCCTATACATTATGAGTGAAAACATTTTTTGGCACTGTTTCTAGGGATATCTTATTCTCGGTGCTTCAACGACATTATCTCAATTTATTTCATCATTCATATTTCCATTTATTTATTATCCCATTAAGCGACACATTTTTTGGAGTTGTTGCTAGGGAAACAATTTCTTGATCCTTGGTGTTGCGACATTTATCACCAATATTCCTAATATTTTAATCATTTTCATCCTCTTAATTCATCAAATGCCACATTTTTTGGCACTTTGATATTTGAATAATCTTGTTATCTTCTTATTCACCTTTTATATCCGCCCCTTAGCACCTGGACATTTGGGTTAATTTCTTGTTTGGGTGGCGACTCCACTTATGCATCCATTTACAAGAGCTTACTCTAGAAGAATTCCGGTAGTTTGGTTAACCCCGCTCCCGATCTTGAAAAGGCTCTTAGAGCTTGGTTAAACAAATTGAATTATATTAAGAATTTAATCTTTCTCAGATAGGAAGCCCTCCCTTATATCCATCTACTTCTCCTTGACTAAATTTTTTGTCTGTTTCCTTTTGGGGTTTAGAGTTAGATTCATGTTCAAGTGACGACTTTACTTATTTCATTCTTTGCAATAATTCTTGCTAGAAGCTCACTTCCTATAGAATTATTGTTTTTCTTGGACAAGGATCTCTGTCTGGAATGAATTAAGCTCCTCTAAGAAATTCATCATGGATGACTTGTTCACCCCTTGTCATTTTACTAACACTCTTCATGATATTCCAGGAGATGCAATTGATAATTTTCCTTCTTTCATGGGTAATAATGCAATCAATGCTAGATATCATCCTACAAAGTCCACTAATTGTATGGAAAATTTTGATGGCTATGCATATGATAAGAACGAAGATGTCAAGATGTGACTTTTTATCCTTTATTTGGAGGAGGATTATCTTGGTTGGTTTTATCATTTTCTTGACAATTATTTTGATTGTTTACAAGCCATCGTCAATTCTTTCAAATATAGATATGGGGATAAAAAAGATTCACCTTGTGCCTTTAGTATTATTATGATGGATGAAATTGATCATGTAAGGAAATTAAATGACATAGAAAGTGTTCAAGAGAATGCTCCATGTCAATATTTACCATATTGCAGACATTGTAACCATTCTCGTGATGAATCCACTTGTGTTGTTACAAGAATAATCCTTGGTAGTGGAAAAGCAGGGACAAGTTTTCAAATTGGTATCGACAATAAAAAGGAAAAAGATAAGAAAACTATTAATGAGTTAGTTGAAATGATTAAAACCATGGAGCTTAATTAGGAGAAATTGATAGAAGATCATGCCAAAGAAATGAGATTCATATACACCAAATTGTTAGCTGTAGAATAAAAACATGATGAAGACCCAAAAACCATGGAAGAAAATCATAAGGAGGAAATGAGTTCTATTCAAGTAAATCATGATATATTGATAAAGGAAATGAAATCTAGTCAAATATTTCTTCAGAAAATGTTATAGGTAATGGAAGTTATTTAGTATAATTAGAGGATCACCTTTCAGGACATGATGGATACTATGGAGAAAAATCATACTAGTGAAATAAATGCTAGAAAGGATAAACATTCAAATAAAATGAATGGCATGAAATTTGATCAAATCACTCTTCAGAATAAGGCCGCAGTCCCTTAGGGACTATTATCCCTAGGCCACAAACCTCTTAAGGCTTGTGACTATCCTTCTAAGCCTTCTTTGTGTGCCCCTACCCCCTTTAGGGCTTGGAAACATTTGACGTGGGCGTTGTTGGCCTTCTAACCCTCATCTCTTGCTTCATTTTACCCTCTCAATCTTTGTGGGAGATATTTCAAATTCTGAGTTAATCTACTGGTGTTTTACAGTAGTATTGGTCACAATTTTGGTGGTTGCAGGTGGCCTCATCATTGAGAGAAGTTGGGCAAGTTTAATCTTCAAGTCCTTGATTCTAAAGGTTTGACGTATAACCCTCAGTTTTCTTCATTGTTTGCTACAACAAGGATAAAAAATCATATTTTTGGTAAAATATCTATCCAAGTGGCATAAAGATCACAATAAGATATCTAGTACAATAACAAGTCACTTAAGGAAATTGGGCATTCGTCATTTGGCATGAATTTATGAGTTTTGGTAACTGCCATATCTATTAGAGATGGATAATAAGATATGAAAATACATCAATGGCATAATAATTTTTTCTCTATTTGCTTTATATAAGTTCTTTAATCTAGCTCAAAAGGAAGTGAAAATTTTAGAGTTGTTTGACACATTTGGTATGTGTTTACTTAATGTTGTCCTAAAAATAATCACTACTCATTAAAATCCATTGAAATATAAGTGACACCAAAAAGTTTACTCATTTTTAAGGGAATTGTTTACATTTCTTGCATTAGTAAGATTGGTGAAGTATTTCAAGTGCTAAGAAGACATAACACATTGTTATCTTACATAAGATTCAAGGTATCATTTCTACATCTAATAAGCTCACTCTCTAAAACACATTGATATCATAATATAATAATCTCGGTTTCCTAAGGGAATAATTATGACATCTCATTGAATATTGCTATCTTGTTGAGTGGTATATCATTGGTTAAATGTTAATTGTATGAAAATGTTTAATCTCTTGGGTAATTTGTTTTTCACAATAGGCATAAGAACCTTGGAAAATAGTGTTTTCATTACTATCTTTCTTTTTTCATTCTCTAATCTCTATGTGTGAATGATAATTAAATATCTAAGTGGATAAAGTGATCTATTGTTTATCTATAGTAGATATTTTTCATATTAGTGATGCATATTTGAACTAATTACATCATGGATATCTCTTTCTTATTGTTGGCACTTTTAATTTGGCACATATTCTTGTTGATGAGATTGCCTTTTACTTCCCATTGTTAAGTGTGGTAATAACTCAAATAGTAAGTAAGAACTTGAAGGAATCTTAAACAATCTCACATCAAGGTATCTCACTCATAACCTTGCATATCATCCTTAGAGCTAGTCTTGAATTTAATAAACTTACCTCCAAGCATAAGCTTGGTTTAAAGAGATAATAATACAACCTTTCTCACCTAGCTTGAGGAACCTAGAACCTATTTAGTGGTTAACACGGTGACCTTGTAGTCATTAGATCCACAGTCTGTGCAGCGTCGAAGGCCCAGGGTGGTTATTACCTGAGGGGAGGTATCGTTAACAAATCCTCTGCTTTCTTCCCCTTAGCCTCTTTCTAACAACCTACTCTAGAGACTAGCTTCAAAATAGTTAAGAGGAAGGATACACCTAGAATAAGAATTTAATTAAAAGTAACCAAGATTCTTGAGTCACATATAGGTCTTAGGATTTTTATAGGATATAGCATAGTTAAGCATTCAAACAACAGTTTCTCATACTGTCATTTGGTATTTAATTGATACAAAAATTAAGTTGACTCCATAAGGCATTGGTCGCATTAAGAATTTAATATACTATTTAACAACTTGCTAAATCAACCAAGTGGCTAGTCCATTCAGCTATGCATCCAAAACTTATTGGTTTCCAACAAGTCTTGCATTTCTATCTTCCATACAAACTACCCCCCATAGCAGGATGTTTGGAGACAACTAGAATGAAGAGGTTGGGGATCAAAGTAACAACCCCCAACAACCCTCGATGATAATTAAATATCCAAGTGGATAAAGTGATCTATTGTTTATCTATTTTTCATATTAGTGATATAATATTTGAACTAATTACATCATGGATATCTCTTGTTTGTTGTTGGCACTTTGAATTTGGCACATATTCTTGTTGATGATATTACCTTTTACTTTCCATTGTTAAATACTTGTGGTAATAACTCAAATAATAACTAATAACTTGAAGGAATCTTAAACAATATCACATCAATATATCTCACTCATAACCTTACATATCATCTTTAGAGCTAGTCTTGAATTTAATAAACTTACCTCCAAGCATAAGCTTGGTTTAAAGAGATAATAATACCACCTTTCTCACCTAGCTTGAGGATCCTAGCACCTATTTAGTGGTTAACAAGATGACCTTATAGTCGTTAGATCCACATTCTCTGTAGTGTCGGAGACCCCGGGTGGTTAGTACCTGAGGGGAAGTATCGTTAACCAATCCTCTGCTTTCTTCCCCTTGGCCTCTTTATAACAACCTACTCTAGAGACTAGCTTCAAAATAGTTAAGAGAAAGGATACACCTAGAATAAAAATTTAATTAAAAGTAACTAAGATTCTTGAGTCACATATAAGTCTTAGGGTTTTTATAGGATATAGCATAGTTAAGAATTTAAACAATAGTCTCTCATCCTGTCATTTGGTATTTAATTGATAAAAAAAATTAAGTTGACTCCATAAGGCATTGGTCACATTAAGAATCTCCCCATCCAAATAGTTCTAGGTGAAGGTTCTAATAAATATGTCGAACTTATGGCCTTAAGGCTCTCACTAATGTTTGCCCATCAACAGAAAATTTTATCTCTTCATATTTTGGGGGAACTCTAATATGATTATAAATTGGAAAAGAGGCACAAAAAAATTTCATAATCTAAGACTTCAACCACTGGTGGATGATATAAACTTCCTAAAATACGTCTTCTCATTCTTCTCTATTTCTAACATTTACAATGAACACAACTCCACAACATACACCCTCTCTAAAGAGATTATTACATTGGCTCATGGGACCTGGTTGATTACAAAGTATCATGAGGTAGAGGCACAAGATTTCATGGTGTGGGATCTTGGATGTATCTATAATAGTTCATGAAAGTGGCACAGTAAAATAGGAAAATATTTTTTTCAAAGGACATTAAAGATCAACATTTTTCACCTTTTAAATAACGTTGAGTTTCCCATCGCCATTGATATAGATGTAATATCCCAACTGATGATGTGTTATCCCATGACAAGAACACTTGGCAATGCTAAATGTGGAGTTTAAAGCCACGTTATCACGGAAGTGATTCACTCGTGCAATATTGTAGTGTACAATTTAGAAGTGCTAGGAGTTGCGATCCATGGACTAATAGATAGCGAGAGACATAAATTGCTATGTTATTTAACTGAAACAATCACATGTCACCGTGAGACTACATGTAAGAATTTATGCCTTAACAACAAGAGAACAAGGTGTTAATAATGAGAAGAGTGTATGACATGTAACAAAATCATTTACTTTTTTTGTTTTGTGCAATGTTTCAAAAGGAAGTAACCATGGGTTTTATACATATAAGGAAAAACCATAAAAGGTTGGTTTTAAACATAAGGAAAAAGATAGAGAGGAATGATAAGGTAGGAAATAAAATTCAGAGGAGTCCCCTTTTTTATTAGGAATTTCTATACAAAATGTGGGATTGTCGACCTACTACAAAACTCAAACTAGTGAAAGGGATGTGCAGAGGTAAGTCATGTGTGAAGTTAAATACTATATTAGTTTCACTTGCCCTCCTTTGCCCCAATTTTCATACATTTGACCAATTTTTTATTCAATAAAGACATATACAAAAAACACAAGATATTTCACTACTTTTATCTTTTATTTTTAGTAACTAGCAAATTAAAATATTGAAAATTTAAATTTTGTAAGCCAATAAACATGTGATCAAGGCTGAGATGACACTCTTCAAGATTCAAATTACCTACGTTTCAAAGCCATATCACTATGTAATTTTTCTAGAAGAGGGATAATAGGAAAATTGTACAACGTGCAACAAATAATGACTTAATTTTTTGGGGATTTTTGAAATGTTTCAAAAGGATAAAATATAAATTTTATACATGAGGAAAAACCTTAAAAAAATGGTTTTAAACATACAAACACATAGAGAAGAAGGGTAAGGAATGAAATGAAATGAAAAAAAAATTGTCCCCATTTCTATTAAGAACCTCTATAAAAAATTTCGTAGTCTTGTCAAAAAAACTAGTCAAAGGGATATGCAAAAAAAGAAATGTATGGAGGTGACACATGTGCGAAGTTAAAGACTATTTTGGTTTCTCTTTCCCTTGAGATTTTCATACATTTTGACCAATTTTTTCTTCAATAATCACAAAAAAACACAATGTATCTTGCATATTGAAATGCATGAATGGAAGTAACTTGAAGCTAATATATGAAACCATTAGCTTATTTTCATAATTGCATCATTCCTCAGGCTCATGCCCTAAGTCCCCTGCATGGGAGAATTTTAACTCTCCAATTTATCAAGAAAATTCCATCTTTATTTCTCTACACATAACACAAAAATAATTCAATGGCTAGAAAAATCATTACACCCAAGTCTAGATAATTGTGCCACTTTTCCGGCATTTAACTATAGGTCGAATGCCATGACCTAGGGTTTGTGGGATTCTGTGTTGGTTTCCCCAGGAAGACCTCCATTCCCAGACTGTTAGGCCGTGATCCCTCTCCTAGATAGCTTCAAGCTCACCGATGACTGACTCCAGTGGGGGGACCACTGCTCCCCCCATTACAAGCCAGCCTCCCATAGGGGCAGCAGCAGGGGTTGATACCGTCAATCAGCAAAACTCTGGCTCGTCTCATGAAACTACAGGGGTGACTCCCACAGCGCAACAAACAAACACACCAACAACAGAATAAGCGAATACTAAGTCAGCAACATGCATACCAAATAACCCCAAACAAATAGTGATCGAGCTCCCAGTGCATCGCATCAATGGAAGTATCTATTTCATGAAGGATCATGCATTGATAGGAAAGTTCATGGGATTCTTGCCCACTGAAAAAGCATTGTGAGGATGGATAGATTTGAAGTGGAAACCCAAAGGCCACATTGACCTACAGTTGTGTGCTAAAGGCTTCTTCAATCTGCTATTCACATGCATTGAAAACAAAGACAAGATCATGGATGGAGGCCCCTATTTCTTCAACACTACAGGCCTATACCTCCAGCCCTAGACGGAGCGATTCAACCCTGATAAACAGGATCTTACATGTGCTCTGATCTGGATTTGGCTCTACTCCCTCCCCTAGGATTACTAGGATAAGATAACCCTCAAAGAAATAGGCAATGCCCTAGGGGAATTCGTCAAGATCCCATAGGAGACCAAGATCAACCGCTACGCAGCATATGCTCACATATGCGTCTACATGAAATCGATGGAACCACTACCAGGTGAGGTAAGTCTGTTGCACGAAGATTTTGAATGGACACATACTGTAGATTATGAGCATGTTCTTTTCAAATGCAAGAAGTGTCACCAACATGGGCATCTCTTCAGAGACTGTCCCCTAAACAAAAAATATAGGGCTGAAAAGGAATCCAATGATCAGGAAGTAGAAGGATTCATGAAGGTAGAAAGTAGGAAAAGGCACAACAAGAGAACCACCCCTCATCAGAATAAAAAAGGACCTGTGACTAGCAATGGCTTTGCAACTTTAAATCATCTGAATGAGAACAAAATGAATCAATAAAAAAATCCAAGCACACCTCTATGGAGCAGGCCCAATCCTCAAAATATCAACGGAACAAGGTCCCTCTTGAGACCTTCCTGAAACCTCAAACTGCTAGCTATGCAAGGGAAAACCCTGCGTCAAAAGGAAATGAACAGACTACGGAGACAATCCCAAAATACATGGAGGAAGAACAAGAAAGCATTGACCTTGAGGGCCTAGATCTCATATAGTTAGAGGATGCTTGCAATAAGAAGGATTTTGAATCAATTCTAGAGCAACAAGTCCAAAAGATGGAAGAAATCATAGCCAGAGCGCAACAGCTCCCCTCTCTAGGTATTTAGGGGGGCATGCTCATAAACACAAAATACTTCACGAAAGAGTCCCACAAAAGGGGCAGGAAAACAACTCTACAAAGAACAATAGAAATAGGCCAAGAAATGGTGGATTGGGGGTGATTCCCAAAATTGATAAAATTCTTCGCCTACACCACCAACCCAATCCTATGAAGATCATCTCTTGGAATATAAGACGGCTCAATAGCCCCACTAAGCACATGATAATAAATAAAATAATTACTAAGGAACGCCCTGCAATATTCTACATTCAAGAAACCAAATTTTCCAGCTCCACTCTGGATACAATCTTCAAAAAAATATTGAAAGGTATCAATACAATAGCGATTGATGCCAACGGTGCATATGGAGGCCTGGCAATCATCTAGAACCCCCAAATCATCTCCTTAGAGAACTTTCTTGCCAACAAACACTTCATCCAGGCCAACTTCCAATTGATTGGTACGGATATCCATGGTTTGCTCACAAATGTCTACTTTCCCCATAACATCCATCATAAAACAGAGCTTCTAGATAACTTAGCATAACTCAATAAATAGATAGCCCTTCCACTCTGGCTACTGGGAGGAGAATTTAATATGATAAAAAATCTACAGGAAAAGAAATGAGGAAAGATGCATTTGGATTTGGATAGTACTGGATTCAAGAACTTCATTCAAGGAAACCACCTCATCGATCTTCAAACCTCCAATGGAATCTTCACCTGGAATAATAAAAGAGGAGGCGCCCACTAGAGAGCCTCAAGACTAGACAAATTCCTCATCACAAAATACTTCATCAGTCTACGGGGCAATATATCTGCTACCATCATCCCTGATGCAAGCTCTAACCACTGGCCAATACAAGTTCAATGGTTACGACCATGCAAGCATACTCCAAAACCTTTTTTCTTCAAACATTGTTGGCTCCGGCACCCAGGGTTCAAGGAAATGGTTTCCAAATGGTGGACCTCCCTAGTACCTCCGCAAGGCACTAAGATGCTCCAATTCGAGGAAAAGTAGAAAATGCTCAAAGGCAAACTGAAGGTCTGGAACAAATCAACCTTTGGTAATATCTTCACAGACCAAAAAGAACTGGAGGAAAAAATGAAGAAGTTGCAACAAAATATTATCTAGGAAGGACACTCAACCGAGTTAGAAAGTCAAGAGAAGACCAGAACTACTCATATGGAAGAAAGGAGGAGCCAGGAAGAAATCCTATGGAGGAAAAAAATCAAGAAACTGTTGGCTTAAAGAGGGATAACGAAACACTAAATTCTTTCACCGATCCACCATTCAGCACAGGATGCATAATAGAATCATTGTCCTCAAAAACCAAACTGGAGAGCAGCTAGAAACGCAAGAGGGCATTATTGAGGAGTTGTGCAACCACTTGAGGAACATTCTGCAAGAACCCAATCGTCAGAGGCATCAAGCCATTGGGAAAATCACCCAACACATTCCCAAGCTAATAATAAACGATCACAACCAGTTGCTACTTGCTTCCACCACCCTGGCTGAGGTGGAACAAGTAGTCTTCCAGCTGAAAGCAAGGAAAGCTCCAGGTCCTGATGGATTTACCACCAACTTCTTCCACTTCTTTTGGGACACCATCCGGAACAAATTTTGGGACGTAGTGGAGGAATCGCACACCACTCACTAGCTTCTTCCAGCACTAAATGCCACCTTCATCTCTCTGGTTCCAAAAGAAGACATTGTAGCCTCGCCAAGTAAGTACAGGTCCATAGCTCTCTATAATGTCATTTACAAAATTATCTCCAAGTTCATTGCTAAAAGGCTGAAGCAGCTCCTTCCCATAATCATATCCTCAGAGCAAACAAGTTATGTTGAGGCAGGAAAATTATTGATGGCATTATCTTAACCCATGAAGTCATTCACTCTCTCAAAACCTCCAAAAATCTTGGCATGCTTCTCAAAATTGATCTCTCCAAAGCTTTTGACAAACTCAATTAGAACTAATCATAGCCTTCGGCTTCAACCACACTTGGGTACATTGGATCATGAGTCTCATCACCTCCCCCTTTCTTTCCATATCGATCAATGGTATTCCCTCTGTAACCTTCAACCCCTCAAGAGGAATCAAATGGACCCTCTTTCTCCCTTCATCTTCATTATTATGGCTGAAGGACTGGGTTGCCTTCTCAAAAGCTCCATCCAATCAGGTGCTCTGCATGGTTTACCCATCCACAACTTCCCCCCCTCCTCCCATCAACAATTTGTGGATGAAAATATGATTATGGGTTACCCCTCGGTCCAAGAAGCCATACCCTCAAATCTCTTCTAGATTCCCTCTCTGAAGCCTCCGACACAGAGGTCAACACTGATAAATCGCATATCTTTTTCTTTCATACCCCCCTCTCTCTCAATGTAACATTTCTTGTATCCTATTGATTAGGATATCATGTGTTTTTCTCAAAATAAAAGTGATCAAAACTATACCAAACCTAAGCGACCAGAAAGGTCTCGTCGTTGCAATTCCGACGCCGTGAACGGTTCGAAAAACCGATGTCGTATGAGTAAGATATCACATTCTGCTTGCTTTCCTAAATAGCTAAAAATTTTGTGATAGGGTGACTGGGATGCCTAGTCAACATGCAGGTACAGTCAGCAGGTGGCATATTCTGAGAATATTCCTTTTTTTGAAACCCAATTAGGATTTGACACGTGGTTTTTTTTGGGCCATTTATTTGGTTCTACGACGTTTGATTTTGACCGTTGGATGGAGCTGTACGAATTTTTATTTGGGCCATTATATCAGTGACACTTGGCAAGCTCGGAGGCTACCATGTGTCCTCAAGAGGGTTGACCAAAATTTATTTGAGGTCCGGGGGGTTCGATCTCGCGACCTCTTGCACACCTGCATGGCTCTCCAACCGTCTCCGCTATCCAATGTTACTTACCTTAATTGTTTTTTGCATAGAATTATGTTGTTAAAGTTTCATATTTTAGGGGGGGTAGGGGGGGGACCACCAGCAATCCCAACCCACTGGTGGCCCCAAGCTTGTGGTTACATGAAAAATTAAAAAACTCAAAGCGACAAAAATTCAAACCGGCGGTTACAACCAACGTCCACTCCGACGGTTTCGGTGGATGCGATCACATGTCACGTTGTGACATAAAACTGCAACAAGAAGGTTTTCTAAACCATAACCTTCGGCGGTAATGTTGTGTTCACATGCAAGGATGTATTAATATATGCGACAGTTGCGGGCTCAAGGTCTATCCAACTGAGGTAAGAAAGCTATTAGGCATAGTTCATTATTGGAGAAAGATTATTGCTAACTTTTATGACATAACAACTCCTATGCATGCAGTGACAAGTGTGAAGAAAGGATTCCAATGGGGAGGCAAACAGCAGTAAGCTTTTGAAGCTTTAAAATAAAATATCAGTTCAGCTCCAGTCCTTGCATTACCGACTTTGATACAACCATTCGAGAAACAAACTGATGCTAGTGATTATGCCATGGGTGCAGTACTTTTGCAGCATGGTAAGGCTATCGCTTTTCATTCGAAAACATTCAATGGTGTTGTAACTAATTATCCTACATATGACAAAGAGTTGTATGCATTGGTACAAAGTGTCAAGAAGTGGAAACACTACTTGATGGGTAAAGAGACGATTATACATACTGATCACCAACCATTATAGTACTTGCAGTCGAAAACAAAATTGCAGCAATCACGACATTTCAGGTGGATGGTATTTCTTCACCAGCTTCACTTGGTTATAAGGTAAAAGAAAGGTATTTCAATAAAGTTGCTGATATGATTTCAAGTCCAATTATAAGTGCTTCTACATTACTTAAAAATGATTCTATTGTGCATGAGAGTTATATAGAACAATATGCATCTCATGCTGATTTTCAAGATGTGTATGCTAGTTTGAGTGAAAGGAATAAAGTTGAGGAAAATGTTCATCACATGCATAATAATTTTTTGTTTCATTTGGGCAAGTTGTGTATACCACAAGGAGAGAGACTTAGTGTCATGAGAGATTCTCATTCGTCTCTTATTGTTGGACACTTTTGGGTAATAAAAACGGTGGCGCATCTACAAAGGTATTGCTATTGGCCTCGAATGCTAAATAGTGCGTCACGTTTTATAAGAGGATGTTCTATGTGTGCAACAAGCAAGCATAGCAATAGGAAGCTTAGGTTTTACACACCATTACCGATACCATCAAGGCCATGGGAGAGTGTCTCCATGTACTTTGTTGGAGTTCTACCTATGCCAAGAAAACAACATGATTATCTTTATGTAGTTGTGGATAGATTTAGTAAAATGTGTATACTTATGCCATGTAAGAAAACCATTATTGCTGAACAAACTGCTGAAATTTATTTTCAATGTGTATGGGTTCATTATGGTTTGCAAACTTCTATTTTTTGTGACAGGGATTACAGGTTAGTTTGGAATTTTTGGTCCAATATCTGGAAGATAATGGACACAAAGTTGAAAAAGAGTATTGCTTTTCATCCGCAAACTGATGACCAAACCGAGGTGGTGAACAGAACCGTTGTGCATCTATTGAGAGGATATTGCAGCAAAAATCCCAAGTTGTGGGATGAACAACTGGATTACATTCAGCACACTTACAACTGGGCCAAGCACTCTTTTACAAATACTTCACCTTTTGAATCTTGTTTTGGGTATTTTCCGAAATCGCCATTAGACTTCATCTTTGAGAAGGATGTTGCAATTTATGGGCATAGTGATATTAACAAGGCTTGAAATTTCATTGAAAAAATTTAGATTATTCATCAACAAGTTCAAGAATAGCTTGAGAAGATTCAAAGAAAATACAAGGAGAGGCATGACAAACATTGAGTTGATCACAAGTTTCAAGAAGGAGATGAAGTATGGTTTCACATAAGCAAAAAAAGGATGCAAGGAGAAGGTAAAAAGCTCAAACCCATTCATTATGGTCCATTCAAGATCATCAAACAAGTTGGTAATAATGCATTTCAACTTGACTTGCCTTCATATATGAAAATGTATTCCATTGTCAATGCGGACAATTTATGTTTGTATGAGCCTCCTTTGATTAATGATCAAGGGAGTGATATTCAGCTACCATCTATGGAAAATTTCTTGCCAGAATTTTTGGATGAGCTCAAGGAGGATTCCTTCCTTGATAGGAGGACACACACTTCTAATAGGGTAATTTTCGATTATCTTCAAATTGGGCTCAAGGGAAGGAAACCAAGTAACACAAGGTGGATGGAAATTGAAAAGGTGAGGGAGTTGTACCGTCATCTTCTGAATAGGTGATTAAAGTCTTTTGGGGTCCAAAAGCTTCACAATGGGGAGGTGTGATCAAAATATCATGTGTTTTTCTCAAAATTTAAAGTGCTCTAAACTATACCAAACCTGAGCGATTAGAAAGGTGTTGTTGTTGCGATTCCGGTGCCACAAACGGTTCGAAAAACCGATGTCATATGAGGAAGATATCGCATTCTGTTTGTTTTCCTAAACAGCTAAAATTTTTGTGACAAGTTGATTGGGATGCCTAGTCAACATGCATGTACAGTCAGTAGGTGGCATATTCTATAAATATTCCTTTTTCTGAAACCCAATCAGGATCTGACACGTGGTTGTTTTTGGGTCATTAATTTGGTTGTACGAAGTTTGATTCTGGTCGTTGGATGGAGCTGTATGAAGTTTTATTTGGGCCGTTAGATAAGTCACATGTGACAAGCCCGGAGGATGCCACGTGTACTCAGGAGGGTTAACCAAAATTTATTTGAGGTCCAGGAGGTTCGACCCCGCGACCTTTTGCACACCTACATAGCTCTCCAACCATCTCCGCTATCCAATGTTATTTACCATAATTGTTTTTCGCGTAAACTTATGTTGTTAAAGTTTAATATTTGAGGGGGGGGGGGGGGCACCGCCGGCGGTCTCAACCCGCTGGCGACCCCAAGATTTTGGCCACATGAAACGTTAAAAAACCCGTAGAAACAAAACTTCAAACTGACAGTTACAACCAACGTCCACTTCGGCAGTAATGTTGCGTTCACATTCGAGGCGGTAGAAAAATATGTGATGGTTGCGGGATCAAGGTCTATCCAACTGTAACCTCCAGATCGACCTGTCACATGGAAAAAATAAAATAGTTTGGTCGCGTTAAATGCCACGGTCACGGAACTCCAACTCCGGGTTCCATGCCATATGCGGAGTTTCAAAAAATTTAAACCGTGAAGTTTAAGGCAAGGGGTCGACATGTGACCACCTCGCCCAAACCACTTGTCGTCAATTCAAACGGTCTTATCTGGCGGAGTCTGTGGAGGTGCCCTAAAATTTGGGTTTTTTACTATTTTTAGCAGCATTCAAGTGCAATCTCCACTTTTAGTGGAGTTTTTCTAGCTGATATTGGGGAAAACACTTTGGGAGGTCAATTTTCGACCAATTTGGGTGAAAAAAGAGTCTACCTAAACTAATTTGAGCATTCTGGAGCCACTGGTGTAGAGAAAACAACCATTAGAGGCTTGTAAACACATGTATCTTCAATTTTTAGCATAATGACAAAGAAGGACATACCATTGGGAGCTGGACCAGCAGATGTAGCCCTAGAGGGGTGAACTACTTCATCATGTCTGTTGTGTAAAACTTATGTGTGATGTTTATTATTTGTTATACACTGTTGTACATTGTTATTTAAACTTATTTTCATGCTTTAAACTCACAAATTCATCTGTTTTTCATGGTTAAAGCACTCATTCCTCACCGTCATCATCATCATCCTCTACTTCATCTTTAGTACACCAGTCAAACAAGTCAAAGAACATTGGTAAAAGTCATTTTCTAACTTGATGTTAAGTTTGAGTTGCCAATGTTTAATGGTGAATTCAATGCAGAAAATATTGATAATTGGATTAGGGGATTGGAGTTCTATTTGAGAATTCATAACCTTCATGATGATGATACCAAAATCCAACTAGCTTCATTGAGGATGGAAGGTGCAGCTCTTGTTTGGTGGGAAGCCAAGACAAAGGAGGAAATAAAAAATCATGGTAATATTATTCTATCATGGATTGATTTCATTACTGCAATAAAACAACATTTTTATCCATTAGCTCACATGCAGAAATACATAATGAATTGGCAAAATTTTAGACAATTGAAAGGAAAAAATGTATGAGAATACACCCAAGAATTTAGAGAAGAGCTATCTTATTAGGGGTAGATTTGCAGAGCCAAGATACTTAGCTCAAGTACATAGGAGGCTTACATAGCTACCTAAAACATACTATTCTCATGTTTAACCCTACAAGCTTAAATGAAGTTTGTGTTCAGGCTACACATCTAGAAGTAACAGGGAAAAACATTACTGATGAGAGTAGGAAGAAACATTTTAAGGGGAAAAACAAAGAGAAGACCTCAAATGGTAAGGGAAAAATGAATGCATCTGCCAAGAAAGAGGGAGAGAAAGTGGTTTGTAAACATTGTTCAAAAGAAGCCCATGAAGAGAAAAATTATTGGAAATTACACCCTGAAAAGAGACCCAAGTATAACAATAACAAAGGGAAGCAGAAAACTGCAACTGCAACTCAACATGACTTAGGAGAAGATTCAGGTGATGAACCAAAAATTACAACCATGGGACTGAAGAACATGAAGCTGAAAGAAATTGAAACAAAACCATTACTAGTACTTCAAACTGTCACACGCAAGCTCCAAATGAAGAAGAGAGAATTGAACTGTTTCATGTGAGGGTCATATCCAAACATACCAATATTGACACACTATTTGACAGTGGGTCACAAGAAAACTTAATCTCTGAAGACTTGGTCAAGAAACTTAATCTTTAGACCATTCCACATCCAAAACCATATCCACTTGGGTGGATTTGTAAGGATGAAAATTTACAAGTTTCAAAGAAGTGCATATTGCGCTTTGCAATAACTACACATTTTGTTGACACAGTTGAATTAGATGTGGTTCTGCTTGATATTATAGGTATTGTGTTGGGAAGTCCTTACTTTTATGAAAGGAAAGCGATCTTCCATCACCATGAGAAAAAAATACTATTTATTCAAATATGGCAAGGAGTTCTTTGTTAGAGCACATCGCAAGAAGACAAATATTGCAATGGTAAATGTTGGACATGTAAAAAGGCTAGTGAATTCAAGTAAGAATTTTGTTCTTCTAATGATTAAGCCTAAAACTGATGTTAATCATGAGACATTTGAATATTGTGATCCTAATTTGAAATCAAATTTATGTGATGTAGTTGATGCACATCATGAGATGTTTCAGGAGACAACAGGATTGCCTCCTAAAAGGGAGATTCAACATGAGATTCAGTTGCAACAAGATTGTCCTCTTCCAAACATCGGCATGTATCGCATGTCGATAATGGAGAATGCTGAAATAAAGAGGAAAATCAAGGACTTGTTGGACAACGGAATCAAAAGGCCAAGCACTTTGCCATGTGGTTCACCAATAGCCTTGATTCCAAAGAAAGATGGGACTTGGCGCATGTGTGTTGACTTCAAAGATTTGAACAAGATTACGGTAAAGAATCGATACCCACTCCCAAGGACAAATAATTTGCAAGACCAGTTGAAAGAAGCAAAGTTTTTCTCTAAGTTATATTTACAAAGTGGATATCATCAAGTAAGAATTGCAGAAAGTGACATATGGAATATTGCATTCAAAACCAAACAAGGATTCTTTGAGTGTTTGGTTATGCCGTTTGGTTTGTGTAATGCACTGACGACTTTCATGCGTGTTATGGATAATGTTTTGCATCCATTTATTGATGAATTTGTGATTGTGTATTTAGATGATATACTCATTTTCAGCAAAGCAAGAGAAGAACATGTCTTGCATGTAAAAATGGTACTTGATTTTTTGAAGAAAGAGAATTTATTTCTTAAGATGTCAAAGTGTGAATTCAGAAAGACTTCTCTGGTTTATTTGGGACACATTGTAGGAGGAGGAAAGTTGAGAATTGATCCTTCTAAAGTGGAAGCCATTGTGAATTGGCCCACTCCCAAAATAGTAACCGAGGTAAGAAGTTTCTTAGGCACATCTCAGTATTGGAGAAAGTTTATTACTAACTTTTCTGCCATAGCGGTTCCTATGCATGCAGTGACAAGTGTGAAGAAAGGCTTCCAATGGGGGGGGAAAAAATAGCAAGCTTTTGAAGCTTTAAAATACAAGATCAGCTCAGGTCTGGTCCTTGCATTACTGAATTTGAGACAACCATTCGAGATACAAACCGATGCTAGTGATTATGCCATGGGCGCAGTACTTTTGCAGCATGGTAAGCCTATTGCTTTTCATTCTAAAACATTCAATGGTGTTGTAACTAATTATCCTACATATGAGAAAGAGTTGTACGCATTGGTACAAAGTGTCAAGATGTGGAAATAATACTTGATGGGTAAAGAGACGATTATACATACCGATCACCAACCATTACAGTATTTGTAGTCGCAAACAAAATTGTAGCAATCATGAAATTTCAAGTCAATGGGATTTCTTCAACAGTTTCAATTGGTTATAAGGTACAAGAAAGGTATTTTACATAAATTTGCTGATATTCTTTCAAGGCCAATTATAGTTTCTTATACTTTACTTAAAAATGATACTATTGTACATGAGAGTTACATAGAACAATATGCATCTGATGCTGATTTTCAAGATGTGTATGCTAGTTTGAGTGAAGGGAATCAAGTTGAGGAAAATGATTATCACATGCTTAATAATTTTTTGTTTCATTTGGGAAAGTTGTGTATACTTTTGGGGTCCCCGTAGTTCGCAAGATTGGCAAGAACAAACACTGCAAGGCCTACATCAGAACCACTTTGGAATCCTAGAATCTAGCCCTCCTGGATTCAGAGAGGGATCTCTCTATATGTGTTTTAGAATGATATGCTTATAGGCTCATGAAATGATATTAGGCTATTTATGAAGCACAAGGGATTTGTTTGTTTTTGGTTGGGTATGATATCATCAAAATAAAGGAAGTATTTTGAAGGGTAAAGGTGTAGGTAAGTTGAAAGAATGGTTCAGCTGATAGGATAGGTAAGAGACAGTGTCAATCCATTGGGCTATGGAGTCACAAAGGATTTAATTGCACAACAAGTTTCAAGAGTGGTCCATGGGGCAAGTCATCTATATCAGAGGATCTCTTTAGATTGATTTGTGATATGGAACATTAAAAGTGTTGTGAAAGAAGAAAAGCTAATAATCATTTAAGAATCTATTAACTTCACTAAACAAGAAAAGCCTTTCAAAGTAACTGTTTGAAGCAAGCCAAAGGACAGGGAAAACCATAGACTTCTTTGGGAAAACTTTTACTAAAGCACACTTTTTAGACAACAATACAGCAATCTAACAGATTACCTTCAGAAAGTAGAAAACATTCAAGATAACAAAGGGAAGCCTAAGATCAAGTAAGGACTTTGAACTTATCCTGCTATTGGCATACTCTTAGGGTACTTTTCAAAGCAACTGTTGGAGATAAACTAGAGGACAGGGCCAACCATAGACTTCTCTAGTTCAACTTTACTTAGCAAAATTTTTAAAAAATTTCAAAGAAAATATCTCAAGTTGTACTCAGGAAACATGGGGTCACCAACACTTCACTGGTTATACTCTATTGAATTATCCTCAAGCACAATTAGAAGAAAACATAAAGATAAAGCTTATCAGTGAGATTTAGGGTAAATTTTACAGTAAATCCTAACCTAAATTTGTTGTTCTTTATCAGAGAAAGTGGACAGTATGGAAACATAAGAAAAACAACAATTATAGTAAGAAAAACATCACCATTGACATAGACCAGGATCCCATAAATCAGCTTGTATATTTGATGTTCAAACCAGTTACAATCTTCAAGTCTAGTAGGTATTTATAGCTTCAAACTTCTCTTCTCAGCCTATTTTTCTTCAATCACTAATAGGGCTTCATCAGCCTCAGTAACTATTTACATTCAACAAGTATCCAACCAACAACAATATTGGGCTTCTCATATGATATATATAGGTAAATTGAGGAGGTGGAGTGAAAATAAGGTCTAATTATTCAATTAATACAGAGTAAATGCTTCTCGACCTTTGGGAGGCCTAATGGAGAAGATATCTAAAGTCTTAACTCTGTTAATTGATTTTTACATTAACTTTCATCTACTTTAGTCACTTCTGTTGACTTTTGAGGCTTTTGGTAGCTGGCAATTACTTTATGAGATGTCTTTGGAAAATATCTCTGACTGTGCATTAACTTTGTAGGCTTTTGAGGTAAATAAGCTGGCAGGTGGCATTTCTGAGGATTAATTGCCTCACTGATGTGGAATTTGGAGGCTTTCCTTTACTGATCTGTCTGTCTTTAATTCTTTAATCACTGATATTAACTTTAATTGTTCTTTAAGGCTTATTTATGCCTTTTTGAATCATCTTTAGTCCTTTATCACTATGCATTATCCTGTAAATGTGGATTAAGCTTTAAATCTTCATATTTTGCGCTTTAATCCTTTCTCTGATCTTCCTTTGACTGTCTGCATGCAAGGTTCCTTTATGTGCTAGAGGGTGTGATTATTTAGTCAAATGATCGAAATATATTGACTAAAACCTGAAGATTCACATTTTGTCCCCCTTTTCATTCAATTGGGCCTTAGAAAATTGTCACCCAGGGTCCTGCAACCGTATTTTGTTGTGGGAGCCTATGTATTAATGGCCGCCATTACAACCTTTAAACAAACACAAACATATTATAAAATCCTGTGTTGCTGGGGTAGAATTCATTTAGAGGCTCAGGGATGGTAGAAGAGCGATTGCAGAGGAAGGGGATTATGCAGCAAAGGGGATATCCATGGCGGAAACATGAGAAACAGGGTTAAATTTGAATTATTGGCGCAAAAATGAGGAAAGTGGATTTGCGAAACTAGAAGTGGTTTTCGCACTGACTCTGGGCGGTTAGTGGTATTTAGTGAATCGAACGCGATTCCATTCAGTTGCTACCACCTGTCCACGGGAAAACCTTTTGTTTCACATTAATTTGGGTCATTAACCCTTTCTAGCAAATCACGCTTGAAACTGATTTTGGTCTGTCAGATCTGGGGTAGCCAGATCGACGGTGGACGGAGGGTGCAATAGAAAAAGGTGCATGGTAGAGGAGATAGTGGAGTACAGGTGGAAAATGGAGAATGGGTCGGTGGGCGGTTAGTGGAAGGTGAGCCAGTGGGTGACGTGGCTTCTTTTGTCGGGTAGCGGGAGTGCGCGTTGGGAGAAGGAGGAGAAGCGGGGAGCGCGGTAGCCATCGGATCAACCAGATCTACGATGGAGATTTATTGCGGAGGGTGAAGGGATAAGAGATGGTCGAGAGGATGGTTCAATGGGAGGAGGGAATGAGCACCGTTGGATCGGACAGGTCAACGGCCAAGATCTATCGCGGAGGGGGTGAATGGAAAGGGGCGGAAGTTTGAAAATAAAAAGGGAAGGGGACTTAAAAGGTGAAGAATGGTCATGTGGGGGAGAAGAAGGACCAAGGGTTAAGAGATAGGGGCAGAGGCTTAGCGGAGGGTCTCAGGCTTTTGGCCATATGAGCAAAGGGGCGAAGAGACTTAAGCCCTCAGGGGCTTGAGGTCCTTAGCACTAGGTTGTATGAGAAGGAAAGGGGCTAAGGTTTAAGCCAAGAGGGCTTAAGGCCTTATTTTCAAAATGGAGCGGAATAAGGCCTAAAGTGGGTTTTTTAAACCTTTTTTGAGGTTCCGGTAGGTAAAATAGGGATTTTTTAAACCATACAAAGGGGTTTTTATAGGTTTAAAGGGTTTTATAAGAAAAATGAGGGTAAATGAGGGTGAAAAGGGGATTCTTTGGGGAATAAGAAGAATGTTTAGGATAAGTAGTAATGAATGGAAAATGGGTGGAATGGAGGGACTTTGGGAGGAAATTGTGAAGGTGGAAATGATGGAGAAAAGGTCTTAGAACAGTCCTTTTTGTAACAGCAGGACTTCTTTGAGGAATTTTTAAATGAAGGTTATCAATGAAATGGATTTCTTGAGGATAAAGATCACATAGAGGCTTCAAGAAGTCACAGATTTTGCATGAAATTTGTTTCTTGAAGGCTAAAGACTTGTTTTAGCCATCTTTGAATATGTCAAAATTATGGATGGCTAACAGTGGTTCCACTTGGGGATGGCAGCTCCTTGGAGGTGTCAAGAACCTCAGAAATTTATCTCTGGAATGTAGATCAATGTCCTGCACTTTGACAATCCTCTTTCTTCTTTGATCATGCTGCTAAAAAAGATGATCTGCAGATTTACAACAAGATGATTTTATGTCCCAAACTTCTACCTCCCCAACCTACTTGTCCTAACATTTTTTCTTCAATGGGTGCACTTGGACTTGCAAACCGTTTCAACATCATTTTACTCTTTTATTGAAATCAGGAAACTAATCTATTTCTACACTTATGTCTTCCACGAGTTCAGATTAAACAATTGAACTAAAAAATTGTCTACCTAAGCTACTATCTGTCAAGATTAAGCTGTTTCACATATCTGCATTCTCTATATTCTAAAACTGAAATTGAAAACACAGTCAAACCAGGATTAAGTTGTCTGATTTTCTATGATGGCTATGACATAAAAAACAAACTGCACATAGACCTTATTTTGCAGAAAATTAAAACAAAACTGTGAAGGCTTAAGATCTGAAAATAATGAATATCCTTCTTTTCTTCTTGGCTCAAATTTTGATCTATTTAGAGCCATCTTCTTTCTATCCTAATCTATTCTACTGATAAGCCAATATTTCATTGTTTGACAAATCCTTTTCACTAACCTATCAATAGTAAATTGAAATCTATATAGTCATGATTAGGCTATATGACTAAATTGCAGTGCTCTTTCAAGTAGTGGCATTTAGGCTTGCACACTTTCATATTTTTCGTTTCTTTTTGGTATGGGGTTGTACCTTTATACTTTTATATCTGCCCTCTTTTTTCTTTTTGTATTGTTTTTGTACTTTTTATTTTTTTAAAATTCAAAAGCAGTGTTATATACAATGAACAAAAATCTTTGAAACCAAAATATCAGTTAACAAAAATAATGTTTGAGCATCCTGCCATTGACAGGACCTCCAAAATATTCAGCTCCCTCCAGTTCTTGCAAAAATAATGCATTGTTTCCAATAGCAGATTGAATAAGCTAAGGGTTTTGCCATAAATTATCAAATTTTCCATGTTTGCCCTTATCTTCTCTCCTTGAATCTCATTTTAATACTTTGTCACCAATTTTAAAGTCACTTGAGTTGGTTCTTTTGTCAAACATCTTCTTGATGTTTTCATGTAGTTGTTGTGCTCTGATGTATACTTCTTCCCTGGTTTGTTGCAGATGTATAGTCTCGTGCATTCTTCTTGTCATATCATCATCTTCAGGTTGTACTTCTTGGATCAGCTTCATGACTGGCACTCCTAAACTGGTTGGAAATATTCCATCTGTTCCATAAACTAGCTGGTAAGGATACATCCCAGTTGATTTTTTAACTGTTAGTATGTCTGCCCATAATGCATGTACTAGCTTGGTGTGCCATGATTTTTTGTTTTCTTCCAGCAACTTCTTGATTATGTTCACCAAACTTTTATTTGAGGATTCTTCCAACCCATTACCTAGAGGGTAATAAGCTATATAATGACCCAATATAATCTGATATTTATGACAGAATTCCACCATTTTTTTAGACCCAAATGCAACAGCATTGTTAGTTATGATCTTTCTATGACAGCCAAATCTAGACAATATATGGTTTTCAAGGAATGAAATGATAACTGAGTCTGTGGAATTCCTAGAAGGGATGGCTTCTATCCATTTGGTAAAATAGTCTATGGATGTGAGGATCCATTTGTGTTGGGCAGATGAGGCAGGATGGATTTCCCCAATGAAGTCTAGACCCCACTGCTGAAAAGGAACTTCAACAGTGATTGGTTGCAGAGGTAAGGGAAGCAGCTTTCTTTTGCCTTCAAAGATTTGGCATTTGTGACAGGAAATAGTCATTTTGTGGACATATTGAAAGAGGTTGGGCCAGTAGTAACCAGCTCTAAGGATTTTGTTAGCATTTGACTTCTAGTAGAGGTGGTCTCCACATTCTCCTTCATGAAACTCGTGCTTAATCTCATCTGCATCATTCTCAGGAAAACATTTAAGCAATAATCCACTAGAATTTTTTCAATATAAACATTTATTCAAAATGTAGTAATTTACAACTTTCAACTTTAAGAATCTTGCCTTTATTTTAGACAAACCAAGAGGGGTATTAAGATTGAGCAAAACATACAAAATATCATCATACCAAGATGAATTCAGAAAATGATCTTCAATAAGTGGAGCTATCAACTCCTCCTGTTCATCTAATGCATTAAAAATGTTTATATCAAGAGCTTGAAAGTTGGATTCAGCCATAAGTTTTGCTAATCCTTGACCTTTTATGAGCTTAGTGGGCTTGATTTCTAAGTCATATTCCAATATTACAGCAATCCACTTTCCTCTTTTTCCATTTTAATCTTGGGTCAATATGTCTTTTACAACTGAATGAGGCACAAATTCTATAATGTGGGAATGTAAAATGTAAACTCTGAAGTCTTTTAAGGCTTTAACTAAGGAAATGGCTTGTTTTTCCATTATATTGTACTTCAAATGAGCATCTCTTAATGCATTACTAAAAAATTCAATTGGCTGCTCTTGTCCCTTCAAGTTTTTCTGTAATAGGACAACAACTACTGTGTGTTCTAATGCAAATGAAAATATGAAGAAATTCTTTGTAAAATCAGGACTGATAAGAATTGGTGTTTTGGTAAGTGCTTGTTTTACCAGCTCAAATGATTTCTTTGCTTCTAAGGTCCATTTAACTCCTTCTTCTCTCTTAAGCATGTTTGTCATGTTTCTAAGGATTCCAGCTAGATTGGATATGAACCTTCACCAGAAATTAATATTTCAAATGAAATATTGAAGTTCCTTGATGTTTTTAGGATGGTTGATTTGCAATATACCATCGATCCTTTTTGGGTCTATCCTTATTCCTTCTTCAGATATGATATGTCCAAGAATTTTACCTTCTTGGAGACCAAACAATGTTTTCTTTGGATTTAAGGACAACCCATATTTTCTGCATTTCTCAAAGACCTTTCTCAAGTGTATTAGGTGTTCTTCATCTTTTTTTGAATATACAGTTATGTCATCTAAGTAAATCACTATGAAGTAACCTATTTCTTCTGAGAATGCAATATCCGTGGTCCTCTGAAATGTGACACCAACATTCATTAAACCAAAGGGCATTTTCAAATACATGAAGTACCATAGGGAGTAGTAAAAGTTGTTTTAAGTTGATCATTAGGATGTACCAATATCTGATTGTAACCTGAGAAGCCATCTAGAAAATAAATTCTTCTAGAACCAACTACCCTTTGTAAGATATGATCCATTTTGGGCAAGGGATAGTTGTCATTTAATGAGGCTTTTTTTAAGTTTCTAAAATCAATACAGAGCCTTATTTCTCCTGTTTTCTTCCTAACTGATACAAGATTAGACACTCACTCTGAGTATCTAACAGGGACAATAATTCCAGCATCATACATTTTTCTAATTTCTTTCTCTACCAGAGGTAATTGAACAGGGTTGATTCTGTGCAATTTTTGTCTAAAAAGCTTATGGTTTTATTTGAGGGGTATCTTATGCTGGATTATCTCTGTATCATATTATTTTAAATCTTCATAACTCCATGAAAATACATCAGAAAATTCTTTAAACATCTCAATGTATTTCAGTTTAATGTGAGTTAGCAGTGTCTTGGAAAGTTTGATCATTTTGGGCTTTTGTTCACTGCCTATGTTACATTCTTCCACTTCAGCTTCCATAGGTTCCAGTTTTGGCTTTTTGGCAACATCATTTAAGTCAAACAATTCTTATAATGGGACCAATCCTTTTGGCAAGCTTTGATTTTTAGATTGCAACACTTCTAAGTCTTCTTTTTCCAAATCTGTGTTATTTTCTATTGTATGTTTAGGTCTATTTGTTAACAGATTTATTTCAGCAATCTCAGGAGATTTTTCTTCTTCGAAAAGTGATTTTTCCTCAGTAGGACAGTCTTCTTCATACTCTGAATCTGAGTTTGGTATTTCAAATTCATTTTTGGACTGTAGGAAGTCTTCTATTTGTTTATCTCCTTCAAACACTTGCCAGTATTTTTCATTGTCTGGGACAACTGGTCTATATTTTACTTGGATGGTGTATTGTTTGCTTTCATAAGGTCTTAGACAAGTGCTAGCAGAAAAATATAATCCATTGGTAAGAATGTTTTGGTTCCTTGTGACAAAGGTAGGTTGGAATTCAACAAATGTTTTTAACAAGTCCATAACATCATCTCTATAGGCTCTAAGTCTGGGATTTTTAGCAGTGTATTCCCCATTTACTTGCCTAATTATCAATTCTAAATCCCCATGAAATGTTATTCTTTTGGCCCCTAATTTTTTCAATAAATGCAGGCCTAAAAGGAGAGCTTCATACTCTGCTATGTTATTTGTGCATTGGAAGTTTAATCTATAGGAATGACCCTCAACATGATTGTTTTCAGTGTTGTGCACCCATATGCCTGCTTCTACACTAGTTTTAGAGCAAGACCCATCAAAACTCATACTCTAAAGAGGACTGTCTTCAGATTTATCATTTATTTCACTTTTTTCCTCTCTATTTTGTTTGCCTCATCTGTCACTGTGTTGTTCTTGTAGGTCTACAGTATGTTGAATTTTGTTTTGTTCCTCATGGTTTTCAATGTTTTGAGGATTTGTTCTTTGATATCCATGATTGGTACTATGTTTATGACTGTTTTGGACCTTCAGACCTTCAATTTGTTTGCTATGAATTTCTGAGTTTGCAAACCGATTTAATGATTTTTCCTTTCTCTCCTTTCCCTCCATGGCTGCCACTATTTTTTGATGTGGAGTGACCACTATATTGGCTGATGTTTTTTTGAATAAATCTTGCTCATTAGGAATCTCATCATTGTAAAGAATGAGTGAGTCAAGGTCGGTGTGTATGGAATAAAGAAGAGAGTTTTCTGGTCTTTCTTGGTTACTCATCATGTATTTCATGTGTGTTTCCCTATAAAGTCTTCTAGGTTGACTGAAGACAAGGATAGTGGCATAAGTCATATCCATCTGCATAGTACCTTGCAACTTAGCACCCCATGATATTGAAAGACGCATGCCATATTTGGGGGGTATATCAGCCACTACAATGTCTATTACTAGGATTTTGGCTGGAATTTGGGCTAAGTTAACACATAGATCTTTTATTAGGCCTAGGCATTTTACTCTACTTGAATCAAAGGAATATAAATCTTTATATGCTCTGGTTACCTCAAGGCCTAATCTTTCCATTATTACTTTGGGCATGAGGTTATGTGATTCTCCTAAATCAAGCATGGCATTGTGCAAAATATTATCATGGATGTTCAAACTGATGTGGAATGGGGGGGTAGTTCCTTCTTGAAATTTTCCTTCAATATTAGGACCAAACAGAAGCTCTGGTGTATCATCATTCAAGTTAACAATATCATGAATATCTTATATGTTCAAAGATTTCAAAACTTGACATCTATATAAATTTTGAGTGACTAACTCAGTGAGTGGGACAAAGATTTTGATTTTGGCAATTTCATTCTCTAGGCTAAAAGGAATCTGATTTTTCAAAATGTTTGATTCGGCCTTGTTAGTCACTCCTTTATCAGCAAAATCAACTTTCTTATTTCTATTATTTACAATAGTCAAAATGGTTTTTTCAGGAGCATTAGCTGAAATTCTAGTGCTGCTAGGGTCACCACTCTATTTTTCATTGATTTGGGTGTTTTTTCCTTGTTTGGATCAGAAATTTCAGCCATTGTTTTATTATTTTCTGCTATCTTTTTGGAAGCATTTACAGGGTTGTTTTTGGCACAATTATCAGAGGTTGTCTTTTTGGGAGTTTCTTGGTTCTTTTTACTTCTTAATTCATATTTTTTAGGTTGCCCTATAATGACATTTTCAAAGTCTTGTTCTTAGTATTCAATTTCTTGTCTTCTATCATCATAGGGTGTATATAGACCTTGTTTTTTATTATGGAGGAAATCAGAATCCTCATTTCTCACTCCCAACATATTCATGTTATCATCCTTTGTTTGTTCAATTGTTTCTCCATCCTCATTAACATAATTTTCTTAGAAAGGAGGTCTGATTTGTTGATCAACATCTCTTTGTCTGTTCTGAGGTTGATTTCTTCTAAAGTTTTGATTTTGGTTTTGGGATTGATTTCTATTTTGAGGATTTGTTTAGTTTTCTCTATATTGAGCTCTCTCATATATGTTCATCCTGTCCATCATCCTTTCCATAGTTTTGACTACATTTCCCAGTTTTGAGTCAAATGTGGAAGGTGCAGCTTCATCCCTATATGATACCCTCTTCTCAGTCTTCATTCTAGCTCTTTTGGCAATCAAATTCGCCTCAACACTTACTGCCCCTCTTTGCATATATTCTAAAGTGAGGGGTTCCCTTTCTCTGAGTTGATAGGCCATTTCAAGGTCAAGTCCATCAGGGAATTTCATTAGAGTTAGGCATTATGGAGGTTTCATATGGATGGGTAGGGCATTGTACACATTATTAAATCTTGTGCAATACTCTTGAATTCCTTCTCCATCATTCCTTTTAATGTTCTCATATTCAGATAGAATCTGGAGAGGATTCTTTTTTACCTCCCATTTGTTTAAAAATAATTGATGGAAATCTTGGAAGTCATTTATACTATTAGGGGTTAAGTTCTTGAACCATTTTCTTGCTTCTCCCCCTAAACTTTGAGCAAGCATCCTTAGTTTAACAGTTTCATCATCAATTTCTTGTCTGTCAAAGTAATCATTCATTCTATCCACATGTTTTTGTGCTGTAGTAGAACTATTGGCATCATATAATGGAATCTTGGACTGATAGTCCGATGGTAGAACAGGTAAAGGAAAAGGAAGAACTAAGGGAGCATACAATGTTGCCATGATATGAAGTTGTGGGATAAATGGGGGGTTTACAAGTGGAGGATTTATGGAAGGAGGAGGACGATGGAATGGATTATTTTGAATTGTGGATGTATGAATGGATGTAACAGAAGTACTTGGACCAGCTAAGTACTGTTGAGCAGATTTGGGATGAGAGAAACCAAAATTATGAATGAAATGCAGATCAGGTGGGGTGGTTTCTCTACTATCAGTATGTTCACCACTATGTTGGGGTGAGTGTGGAGGCTCAAATTCTATCTGATCTATACCACTAAGTGACCTGGTTCTAGATGGATTTCTTATAGAAGGCAAGTCAACTTGTGTATCTTGCAGAGCTGTAAGATTTTCAAGGACAAAATTAGCTCTATGAATGGGTCTGAAAATAGTTGAGGTCTTGGATTTAGGAGACTTCCTAAGGATACTTTATGGATTATCAAATATCTCTCTAGAGGATTTGGGTCGGGATGGGCTCTAGTATGAATTATTTTAGAAGCCACTATGTTGTGTTTTTTTAGACCCAAAAATGAGAAAATTTCAACCAAATATGACAGTCTTTAAAAGGCTAACTAATCTTTTTCAAAGAAAACTCAATCCTCAAAGTCTTCTTAACTGAGTTTGCATGATGTTATGATAAAATTTTCCTAGTGGAGTCTTTGGAAAACCAAGTGAAATCAGCAGGCCTACTGAATACCAATGGAGTCGCTAGGTGAAGGATTGTTACTTGTTTTCAAGGTTTGGTTGTTGTTCACCATCAACAATCAATAAAAACCAGTCTTGGTGACACTTGTCTCATTTAGGAATAGGGGTTTATTGAGTTGTGAAGTTATCTATTACTCAATATTCCCCAGTATGGTCACCACTATGTTGAGGGTCCCCGTAGTTTGCAAGATTGGCAAGAACAAATGCTACAAGGCCTACATCTGAACCACTTTAGAATCCTAGGATCTAGCCCTCCTAGATTCAGAGAGGGATCTCTCTATATGTGTTTTATAATGATATGCTTATAGGCTCATGATATGATATTAGGCTAGTTATGAAGCACAAGGGATTTTTTTGTTTTTGGTTGGGTAGGATATCATCAAAATGAAGGAAGTCTTTTGAAGGGTAAAGGTGTGAGTAAGTTTAAAGAATGGTTTAGCTAATATGATAGGTAAGAGACAATATCAATCCATTGGGCTATGAAGTCAAAAAGGATTTAATTGCACAACAAGTTTCAAGAGTGGCCCATGGGGCAAGTCATATATATCAGAGGATCTATTTAGATTGATTTGTGATATGGAACATTAAAAGTGTTGTGAAAGAAGAAAAGCTAATAACCATTTAAGAATCTATTAGCTTCACTAAACAAGAAAAGTCTTTCAAAGTAACTATTTGAAGCAAGCCAAAGGACAGGGAAAACCATAGACTTCTTTGGGCAAAATTTTACTAAAGCACACTTTTCAGACAACAATCCAGCAATCTAATAGATCACCTTCAGAAAGTAAAAAACATTCAAGATAACAAAGGGCAACCTAAGATCAAGTAAGGACTTTAAAACTATCCTGATTTTGGCATACTCTTAGGGAACTTTTCAAAGCAACTGTTGGAGATAAACTAGAGGACAAGGCTAACCATAGACTTCTCTAGTTCCACTTTACTTAGCAAAATTTTCAAGAACTTTTAAAGACAATATCTCAAGTTGTACTCAAGAAACATGGGCTCACCAACACTTCACTGGTTATACTCTATTGAATTATCCTCAAGCACAATTAGAAGAAAACATAAAGATAAAGCTTATCAGTGAGATTTATGGTACCTTTTACAGTAAATCCTAATCTAAATTTTCTGTTCTTTATCAGAGAAAGTGGACAGTATGGAAACATAAGAAAAAAAACAATTATAGTAAGAAAAACATCACCATTGACATAGACCAGGATCTCATAAATCAGCTTGTATATTTGATGTTCAAACCAGTTACAATCTTCAAGTCTAGTAGGTCTTTATAGCTTCAAACTTCTCTTCTCAGCCTATCTTTCTTCAATCACTAACAGGGCTTCAGCAGCCTCAGTAGCTATTTATATTCAACAAGTATCCAACCAACAACAATATTGGGCTTCTCATATGATATATATAGGTAAATTGAGGAGGTGGAGTGAAAAGAAGGTCTAATTATTCAATTAATACAGAGTAAATGCTTCTCTACCTTTGGGAGGCCTAATGGAGAAGATATCTAAAGTCTTAACTCTGTTAATTTATTTTTACATTAACTTTCATCTACTTTAGTCACTTTTGTTGACTTTTGAGGCTTTTGGTAGCTAGCAATTACTTTCTGAGCTGTCTTTGGCAAATATCTCTAACTGTCCATTAACTTTGTAGGCTTTTGAGGTAAATAAGCTGGTAGGTGGCATTTCTGAGGATTAATCGCCTCACTGATGTGGCATTTGGAGGCTTTCCTTTACTGATCTGTCTATCTTTAATTATTTAATCACTGATATTAACTTTAATTGTGTTTTAAGGCTTATTTATTCCTTTTCAGATCATATTTAGTCCTTTACCACTGTGCTTTATCCTTTAAATGTGGATTAAGCTTTAAATCTTCATATTTTGCGCTTTAATCCTTTCTCTGATCTTCCTTTGATTGTCTGCATGCAAGGTTCCTTTACATGTTGGAGAGTTTGATTATTCAGTCAAATGATCGAAATATATTGACTTAAAGCTAAATATTCACCTTTTTTCCCCCTTTTCGTTCAATTGGGCCTTAGAAAATCATCACCCGGGGTCCTGCAACAGTATTTTTTTGTGGGAGCCTGTGTATTAATAATCGCCATTACAACCTGCAAACAAACACAAACATATTATAAAAACCTGCGTTGCTGGGGTAGACTTCATTTAGAGGCTTGGGGATGGTAGAAGAGAGATTGCATAGGAAGGGGATTATGCAGTAGAGGGGATATCCATGGCGGAAACATGAGAAACGAAGTTAAATTTGAATTATTAGCACGAAAATGAGGAAAGCGGTTTTGTGAAACCAGAAGTGGTTTCCGCACTGACTCTGGACGGTTAGTGGTATTCAGTGAATCTAACGCAATTCCATTCAGTTGCTACCACCTGTCCACAGGAAAACCGCCTATTTTGCGTTAATTTGGGTCGTTAACCCTTTCTATCAAATCGCACGCGAAACTGATTTTGGTCCATCAGATTTGGGGTACCCAGATCGACGGTGGAGGGAGGGAAAATGGAAAAAGGTGCATTGTAGAGGAGATAGTGGAGGATAGGTGGCAGGCGGAGAATGGGCCGGTGAATGGTTAGGGTAAGGTGAGCCAGTGGGTGACGTGGCTTCTTTTGTCGGGTAGCAGGAGTGTGCGTCGGGAGAAGGAGGAGAAGTGGGGAGCACGGTAGCTGTCGGATCAACCAGATCTACCATGGAGATCTATTGCAGGGGGTGAAGGGATAAGATATGGTCGAGAGGATGGTTCAGTGGGAGGAGGGAATGAGCACCGTTGGAGCGAATAGATCGATGGTCAAGATCTGTCATAGAGGGGGTGAATGGAAAGGGGCGGAAGTTTGAAATTAAAAAGGGAAGGGGACTTAAAAGGCAAAGAATGGTCATGTGGGGGAGAAGAATGACCGAGGGTTAAGAAATAGGGGCAAAGGCTTAGCGGAGGGTCTCAAGCTTTTGGCCATATGAGCAAAGGGGCGAAGAGGCTTAAGCCCTCAAGGGCTTAAAGCCTATATATAAAAAGGGTCGGAAAATAAGCTTAAAGGAAGGTTTTTAGGCCATTTTTAGAGTTCCGATAGGGCTAAAAAAGGGGCTTGAGGTCCTTATCGCATGGTTGCAGCACTAGGTTGTATGAGAAGAAAAGGGGTTAAGGTTTAAGCCAAGAGGGCTTAAGGCCTTATTTTCAAAATGGAGCGGAATAAGGCCTAAAGTGGGTTTTTTAAGCCTTTTTGAGGTTCTGGTAGGTAAAATAGGGATGTTTTAAACCATACAAAGGGGTTTTTATAGGTTTAAAGGGTTTTTATAAGAAAAATGAGGGTAAATTAGGGAGAAAAGGGGATTCTTTGGGGAATAAGAAGAATGTTTAGGATAAGTAGTAATGAATGGAAAATGGGTGGAATGGAGGGACTTTGGGAGGAAATTGTGAATGTGGAAATGATGGAGAAAAGGTCTGAGAACAATATTTTTTGTAACAACAAGACTTCTTTGAGGAATTTTTAAATGAAGGTTATCAATGAAATGGATTTCTTAAGGATAAATATCACAGAGAGGCTTCAAGAAGTCACAGATTTTGCATGAAATTTTTTCTTGAAGGCTAGAGACCTATTTTAGTCATCCTTGAATATGTCAAAATTATGGATGGCTAACATATACCACAAGGATAGATACTTAGTGTCATGAAAGAGGCTCATTTATCTCTTATTGCTGGACACTTTGTGGTAAGAAAAATAGTGGTGCATCTACAGAGGTATTGCTATTGGCCTCGTATGATAGATAGTGTGTCATGTTTTATAAGAGGATGTTCTATGTGTGCAACAAGAAAGCCTAGCAATAGGAAGCTTGGGTTGTACACTCCACTACCGGTACCATCAAGGCCATGGGTGAGTGTCTCCATGGAATTTTTTGGAGGTCTACCTATGCCAAGAAAACAACATGATTATCTTTATGTAGTTGTGGATAGATTCAGTAAAATGTGTATACTTATGCCATGTAAGAAAACCATTATTGTTGAACAAACTGCTGAACTTTATTTCCAACATGTATGGGTTCATTATGGTTTGTCAACTTCTATTGTTAGTGACAGGGATTCCAAGTTTGTTGGGAATTTTTCATCCAAAATTTGGAAGATGATGGACACAAAGTTGAAAAAGAGTACTGCTTTTCATCCACAAACTGATGTCCAAACCGAGGTGGTGAACAAAACTGTTGTGCATCTATTGAGAGGATATTGCAACAAACATCCCAAGTTGTGGGATGAACAACTGGATTACATTCAACACGCTTACAACTGGGCCAAGCACTCTTCTACAAATACTTCACCTTTTGAAGCTTGTTTTGGGTATCTATCGAAATCACCATTAGACTTCATATTTGAGAAGGATTTTGTAATTGATGGGCATAGTGATATTTAAAAGGCTAGAAATTTCATTGAGAGAATTCAGATTATTCATCAACAAGTTCAAGAACATCTTGAGAAGAGTCAAAGAAAATACAAGGAGAGGCATGACAAACATAGAGTTGATCCAAGTTTCAAGAAGAAGATGAAGTATTGTTGCACATAAGCAAAGAAAGGATCCAAGGAGAAGGTAGAAAGCTCAAACCCATTCGCTATGGTTCATTCAATATCATCAAACAAGTTGGTAATAATGCATTTCAACTCGACTTTCCTTCATATATGAAAATGTATTCCATTGTCAATGCGGAAAATTTACGTTTGTATGAGCCTCATTTGATTGATTATCAAGGGAGTGATATTCAGCTACCATCTATAGAAGATTTCTCGCCAGGATTTCTGGATGAGCTCAAGGAGGATTCCATCCTTGACAGAGACACGCACTTCTAGGAGGGGAAGTTTCGATTATCTTCATATTGGGCTCAAGGGCAGAAAACTAAGTAATGCAAGGTGGATGGAAGTTGAAAAGCTGAGGGAGTTGTACCCTCATCCTCTAAACAGGTAATTAAAGTCTTTTGGGGTCCAAAAGCATCCCAATGGGGAGATGGGATCAGGAGATCATGTGTTTTTCTCAAAATTGAAAGTGCTTAGAACTATGTTGAACCTGAACGACTGGAAAGGTCCCATTGTTGCGATTCTGGTGCCGTAAATGATTTGAAAAAGTGATGGCGTATGAGGAAGATATCGCGTTTTGTTTGTTTTCATTAACAGCTAAAATTTTTGTGATAGGGTGACTGGGATGCCCAGTCAGCATGAAGGTACAGTTAGCAGGTGGCATATTCTGGGAATATTCCTTTTTCTGAAACCCAATCAGGATCTGACACGTGGCTATTTCGGGCCACTGATTTGGTTGTACGAAGCTTGATTCTGACCATTGGATGGAGTTGTACAAAGTTTTATTTGGGACATTAAATGAGTGACACATGGCAAGCCTAAAGGCTGCCACGTGTCCTGAAGAGGGTTGACCAAAATTTATTTGAGGTCCGTGAGGTTCGACCCTGTGATCTCCAGCATGCCTGCATAGCTCTCCAACTGTCTCTGCTATCCATTGTTACTTACCATAACTATTTTCTGCGTAAACTTATGTTGTTAAAGTTTCATATTTGGGGGGGGGGGACCGACGGCGGTCCCCACCTGCTGGTGGCCCCAAGCTTGTGGTCACATGAAACATTAAAAAGCTCACAGCAACAAAAATTCAAACTAACAGTTACAACCAACGTCCACTCCGACGGTTTCGGTGGATGCGGTCACATGTCACGTTGTGACATAAAAATGCAACGAGATGGTTTTCTAAACCACAACCTCTGGCAGTAATGTTGTGTTCACATGCGAGGCGGTAGTAATATATGCGATGGTTACGGCCTCAAGATCTATCCAACTGTAACCTCTAGATTGACCTGTAACATGGTGGGAAATAAAACATTTTGGTCGCGTTAAATGCCACGGTCACGGAACTCTGACTCCGGGTTCCATGCCATATGCGGAGTTTCAAAACATTTAAACCAGGAAGTTTAAGGTGAGGGGTTGGCATGCGACCACCCTGCCCAAACCACTTATCGTCAATTCAAACGGTCTTATCCAGTGGAGTCTGTGGAGGCGCCCTAAAATTTTGGGTTTTTACTATTTTTAGCAGCAGTTAAGTGTAGTCTCCACTTTTAGTGGAGTTTTTCTAGGCTATATTGGGAAAAACATTTTGGGAGGTCAATTTTTGATGAATTTGGGTGAAACAAGAGTCTACCTAGACTAATTTGAGCATTCTGTAGCCACTAGTGCAGAGAAAACAACCTTTAGAGGCTTGTAAACATATGTCTTTTCAATTTTTAGCATAATGAAAAAGAGGGACATGCCATTGGAAGTTGAACTAGCAGATGTAGCCCAAGAGGGGTGAACTGCTTCATCATGCTTGCTGTGTAAAACTTATGAGTGATGTTTATTCTCTATTATACACCGTTTTACAGTGTTATTTAGGCTTATTTTCATGCTTAAACTCACAAATTCATCTATGTTTCATGGTTAAAACACTCATTCCTTATGAAAACAAATGGAGACAAATTGTACATGTTTTTAATACTAAAAGGACACTTAGTACAACAAAATAATACACTCCTTTCAAATCACCTAAGCTTCTCCATCACTTATTTTCCCTCTAAATACCTAGGAGCCCCTCTTACTGATTCTGCCATCAATCATTCCTCGTAGCGAGCCCTGTTGGACAAAATGGAAACCAGGCTATCCAATTGGACCCATCGCACCCTCAATATTGCAAGTTGCTTGGTTCTCATCAAATATGTTCTGCAATCACTCCCCATTTATCTCTTCTCAATCTTGGCTACCCCCAAATGGGTCCTCAAGGCCATGCACAAATTGAAAAGATATTTCTTGTGGGGTGGCACCAAAGAGAAAAACAAATGGGCCTTAGTCAACTGGAAGGATGTTTTCACTCTTAAAAGTTGGGGGGGTTAGGACTGCGCGACCTTGAGCACATCAACAAGATAATGGGAGCTAGTATCTGGTGGAAATGGATCTCCAACCCCAACAATCCATGGGATAATCTATGGGTGGCCAAGTATGCCCACTCATGGCCCAAGGAGGACCTCATCCAATTCAACTTAGAGTCGGGGGGATCCCAAATCTAGAAAGGAACAAGTAGCCAAAAACAAATGATACAGAATCATAGCTTTTGGGAGCTGCGAACTGACACTCAAGCAAGATTCTGGGAGGACTCATGGCAGCAGCTGCCAAGTCTATCCTCCATCTTCCCCAAACCTATATGGAGTTTCATTCTCCAAGGGAGGCAAAGACAAAATGTACAGGATTTCTAGACGGATGACACAACACAAGGTTATAGGAAATGGCTACACACGAATAGATGGCAAGACGATTGGAACAACGAGTGCCACACAGACATTTGGGAGGAACTCAGCACCAAATGAAAAATCAGAATACGTTCAGGACCTTACATCCTATGTTGGGGGCATATCCCAAGTAGAAACTACTCCACCAAGGAAGCTTACAACATCCTTCATCAGCAGAATCTAGGCCCAACAAATCACATCTGGAAAAATATATGGATGGCTAATATCTAGCCTAAAGTAGCCACCTTCCTATGGTTGCTCAGTAAACGACACATCCTCACATGGGAGAATATTTTGAAGAGGGGGTTTGTAGGACCCTCCAGGTGTCCCCTTTGTCAGGAAAACTTGGAAACCATTGATCACCTGATGGACCAATGTCCTACCGCTAATCACTTGTGGGACAGAATTTCACTCCTATATCGTCGTTCCAAGCGAGTAAGGGGCAACATCATCAAAACATCAACAGTTGGACAAACAAGCCTTACACCAACACTCTCTTGAATAGAATCTGGCAGACCATTTCAGGTATCCTTATTTGGAATATATGGAAGGAAAGGAACAATTGTATCTTCAAAGATAAAGCATCCACATCAGAGAAGCTCTGAGCCTGGATTCACGAAAACCTCTCTGAAACATTGGCCTTAGACGCATGGATTCATGAGGATCTTCCCACCTCTGCAGCAGAGTGCCACATATGGAATAATTGGAAAATGAGTATAAACACCCCCATGGATATCAATCCTAGAAGCATAGGTATAACCCCTGTCCCTGAAAAATGGAACCCCCCCCCCCCCCAAATGGCTTCTTCAAATGAAACTTCGATGGTGCATCCAAAGGCAATCCTAGAAATGCAGGATTCAGAGGCATTATCAAGAACTCTCGAGGTGAGCCTCTCCGGATTTACTACGGTAATATGGGATGGGATAACAAAAATTATGTGGAGTTTGAGGGGCTTATACAGGGCATTCAAATCACAATTGAGTTTCATTACTTCCCCCTGGAAGTGGAGGGAGACTTAGAATTTATAACTATGGCAGCCACAATAATCCTCCATGGTACGACATCCTCAAGAGTATCCACTAGTTGGAGGTTAGCCCATAGGCTCAATTTCTCATAACAGTTGATACACAATCATAGAGCTATCACTTTTTTACATGTGCGAAGGAAAGTAAACTCAGTTTCAAATCTCCTTGCAAAAAAAGGTGTGGAAAGCCACTGTGAGGTGTATCATTCCAACCTTACTCAGGTTGAGGAGGAATCCTTTAGACAGGAATGTCACTCTCTCATTCAAAAGGATCTTCTCCCCCCAAATGCGGGTGACAGAACTGACACGAATGACAACCATCTCTCCCACACCCCTGAGGACAGAGATCCTCTGCGCAGAGCCTCACCTGTTGCGGATCCTCAAACTGTTGAGACTAACGGGATAATTAATGATGATGAGACGTTGAGTACAATGCTACCCTCTCCACAGTACCCCCTACAACAATCACCATAAATGATTAACATGATTGAACTGTCTATCAGCCATAACCCTTCCCTTGAGCCTACTCAAAAAATTGGTTATGGCACGCAGCTGCGTGAAAGGCTTACCCATTGTCATCACCCCTCGCATGTTTCCAAGACCCTACAAAAGGATGAGCCCTCAGCCCCGATAAAATCACAGTAAATTCCCTATGTCCTTCCTTTTAATTCTACTTTGGCACTCCCCCGACTCCATACCATCATGCAGCCCTCCACTCAGCGTTGTGTTGCACAGTCCCCTCTGGGTTGTGACTACCCAGTTTGTGCACCTCTTCCCTGGCCCTTTCGCTCCCCCTGTCTTCGACATTATCTGCCCCCCTGCTGCACACACTTCCCTTGAATCCTCTCCCTTGCCTCATCGTGCAATTTCTCCTAGATTGCGCCAGAGAACCATCTGAGGTGGACACAGAGGGGCTCTCCCCGGTCGTTATCACTATGGAGAGGAAAACCATTTGGAGTCTGTTGAAGGCTCCTCCTTCGGCAATTTTGTGAGACAAATCCCCGATCTTGAGTAGGAGGAAGAATTTATAGTGCAAGTTGCGCAGAGAGGTAGGCGCGTTTCACGGAAGTCTACCATCGCGCACTAGGCACATCCCCTACCTCGCAAGATTGACCCGTTGTCGACTCAAGTGGAGGACGACGATGAATTAGATGTCTGGGTTATGGACTCTGAAGGCAATTGGGCACGTGTCCCTGACGCAAAGGACCCAAAGTCCCCCACCCTCTGTGCACATGTCCCCAAACCCAAGCGTCCAGGGGTAGACTCTGAGGAAGCGGCTACCCAGGCACATGCTTGCCCCATAGAGGAGGAAGTCCTCGACAGTGATGATGAAGATGAATATTGATGCCTGCGAAGCTGCACATCTCTTCCGTGGTTTTTTTCAAGCATGCTACCATGAGTGCATCTCAAGCTATACCTTTGTTTCTGCATATTTTGTAAAATCTAGATATATCAACAATGCTGCCCATTTTGTAATTTTTTGTCTCAAGCACTTTCTAGGCTAGTTTCCTCCACTGAGGCAGCCCTGAAACCGAGCAACCAAGGCTGGGATTGGTTAATCGTAGCTTTCCAACCATGCCTGTAGCATATTTAATGTTTCTTTTCTTGAATTAATATAGAATAGCCTAACTTACCAAAAATAATTGTGCCACTTTTCCAATACAATTGATTCAATATTTTCTTTTGGGCTCACCTTGTGCAAAAAAATGGAACTTACCTTTTTATCTATGCAATTCTACATACAATTTAATTTCACACACATCTTTGTTCTGGATATATTTTTGTTTTGCAAAAGTTCTTGTTTGTGCATTCTTCATCTCCACACAAAGATTAGCTACAATGATGTGTAGTCTTGTAAAAAGTTCATTTCTTATTAGTAATTGCATTAGATTTGGTAAGGATTTTTAAAGTGGGGGACTTAGGGTACAAGCCCAAGGAACACACTATAAATCTCCTATGGCATGACACCAAATTTTTTGTTTATCGTAAGACTATTATGTCTCTTGATTTTTGTTAACCATGATCTATTGTCTTTTTGTGAACCTGTAAGTGCTAACATGCAGTCCCATAGATGTAAAATTGTTTAAATTACATATAAATCCATGTCTCATGGCTAATGTGTAGGAGAATGAGTTGTGGATAAAATGCATGTGCAGAGTAAGGAACAAATTTATTTTTCACCCATGGAATTCAACCCTACTAAATAAAATTATCACAATATATTAGTATATGGATTTACATTATTAGTGGACTAATAGACTAATCATGTTGTAAATGCAGGAACTGGCTTCTACGCCTATCAACAAATGATCTCCATACATATGGATTCTGTCAACAAATAAGAAAAATCCAAGTAAGTAATAGAAATAATTTACTTACTAAAAACTAGAAGGACCTTCATGCTATCTAGAAGAACTAATAATATTTAATTGTTGATTTTTTCCAAAATTGTTTATAGAATTTTAAGGTTAAATTGTGATTGTAGAAGACTTATACAACTTTACATTATTCAAAGGAATTATAGGCTATTATCAAGTCTTATTTTTACAACCAACATAATTTTTACTTCTATAATTATGTATGAAAGTGGTCTTTATTTCTCATTTAGAAGAAATATATCAAAGGGAAACCATACAAAAATTTTCATATATATATATATATATATAATTGGGTATTTACATTATTGGTAGTTGTTAGCAATCTCTATCCAAATTCCCTGTGATAGATACCTATCATACAAGAATTATCATATCATAAAAGATAAGAAACTAGAAAGTGATAATATAAGCATTCTTTCTAACATTATACAAAAAATTTAGGAGATTTAGTAAGTCAAATTATAATCCATTAATTTTTCTATCTACTTGCCCATAACACACAGAGAAATAACAACACCAAGAAAAATATGAATTAAAAAAGATAGACATAAAAACTTATCTAAATATGATGACCATGATTACCAAAAACCATCAAACTAAGCGATATCTATAAGAATTTTCTTTATACAATTGAACCACCTTGCCATACGATGATACCAAGCAACAAAAAAATATGAGCCAATTTTCTATACACCAATGCAATGATACAGAGTAACCAACAAATCCACATTACGAAGAACTCAATCCAAATTTATACCCCATTTATGATAATAATAATTAAAGACAATACTACACATGGAACACAAATATGATATCCAAAAGTCTTGTCAGATATTTATTGTGATATCCCTTTAGTTTTATTTGTGAATATTCTATATGTCAAGTGTGTTAATATTGTGACTTTAAGACTTATATGGAAATGATTTAACGATATTTTTTAATGGATAGTTACTTTATGAAAATATGTTTTATTAAGTTATTAATAAAAATATTGAAATTAAATTTGAGGCTGCAAATAGATAAAGAGAAATTATGGACTGCAAGCTAGTGTTTGGATTTATTTACCCTTGGATAATGTAAGACCTAGGCTTCTAATCTAAGGATTATATTATTAAATTATGGAAAATTTATTGATCAATAACTTTCCCAGGAAGACATGACGTTGTGTTAGGAAGCTATGGAGAGTGGAGTTCATTAATGAGAAAAGTAACTACCCACCACCTAATGGATAAGGAAAGAGGTAGTTACTAACTTCCAACAGAATCCTGGAAAAGAGTATATTTTTCTTATATCGCAATTAGACTCACATAGTGCAAAGCTCTAGTGAGGAAGTATAGTGGAAAAAAATAGAAAAGAGAACATAAATTTTTGTTGGCTTGCAGTCCATTTAAGTTCAAGAGGACTCATCTAGGAGGAAGAATCAAGGTTGGGAGGAGCATTGCAGCTCCTATATTATTTTCCAGAATCTTTTTTACAAAGTTGGTACACTGAATAAATTGATTTCTTTTAAGTAGCTATAATATGCTAATTATTTTAAATGTTAAATATTTGTGTAGCAAGATTGTTATTATAGTTACAAGTTCTCTAAATATGCATGTGAAGAAAAAAAAAAGGATTAAAATTACATTCTTTAATTATTTTAATTGTTCAAGTAAGTTGAGTATACACATATTAGTAACAATCATGGTACATATATCTAAATAGTACATGTATTTTTATTTCCATTATAATCATTATTTGGAGTATTTTGCAAGAAATATTTACTTTCGAATGTATAAAAAATATCTTAAATTAAAGTTCAATGTCTAGGTAAATATCTTAGAATGGAGACTTATATAACTCAATAAAATATTGAAAACAATCTACATATGGTATGCTAGAATCGTCCCTTTTCTATAGATAAATCTAGTTAAGATAACTTAGTAACCACAAATTGAACTGATGAAGAAAGATGTGGTTGAGTTAGCATAATGCTAATGAGTGGCAGTGTTATTTGATTTTTCTACCCTATGTGAGTTGAGTTGGGATTTTTCTTCGAGGATTTCACTGAGAGCGACAACGTTATTGGATATTTTGTCCCTGTGTGAGTTGAGTTGGGATTTTTCTTCGAGGAATATGTCAAGAGAAACAACATTATTGTATTTTTCTGCCCTCTGTGAGTTGAGTTGGGATTTTTATTTATTTTGGATTTGTTTATTTTTACTGCATTTTCTTTTAAGGAATTTTTAATTTTGTAATATTTTTTTATTTTGCAGGTTCGTTGGAGTTGTCGTCGTTGCAGCGTCATCTTCCCCTTAGCAGCCAACTCATCCTCTTCCCTCCTGACAGCTTCCTAGAAGCCAACTCGTCTTATTCCCTCCTATCAGCCTCCTCGTTGTCTAGACCAGGTCGACATAACCTCCTCTTCCCTCATGTATACTCTAACAATATGTATAGTTAGAATTGAATATGATAGAAACCAATGTAAAAGAAAAGAAATAAATTCATCTTATCAGTTGCAAACCAATTCCATAGGTATCATATTTGACAATACACAGTTTAAATACATATTGTTTTATCAAATCCTTACATTGAGCTTCCTGAAATTAAGGTTCCAGTTCTAAAATTGCGAGCATCCACTTACTATCGAAAATCAAATACACTAAACTGGCAGATTATATTATTTTGATTGATTAGACTCACATAGAAAATGTTATCAATTTATTGAAAGTACATAAAAAGAATCTTGAATTTCAAAGGAATGATACTTGTTGCTTTATAGTAGTATATATCATTTAGATCCTATTCTTTTAAGGAATTTATCTCTATCCACAATGTTTGGATTTGGATCTGTCAATGATATGTTTGGATTCGACACCATGGGGTCACTTGGAACTTAAATTAATAGTATTACATGAATATTCTACAGTTCATTGATCATACAAATTGCAAACTATGTTGGTTATAGGGAAGGTGCACCAGGTAATTATAGTCCCATTTCCATGAATTTTAAACTTTGTGTCTCTCCTATATTTGTAATTGTGGAATTAACTTGATTCCACAATAATCACTCTAGTGATAATTTCTTAGCGATTGAAAATTGAAATCAACAAACCATCTTATTGGTTATTTCACCTTTATACAATAGATTTCAATGAAAAATGCAATGATAACTACTAAAAAAGCGAAGAAAGAAAGCCAATTTAAATGGAATTCATATAAATATGCACTTTGTAATATTTCCAAAGAACAATTTTCATATATATATCAGGGGACTATATAGTATAAAATGATGTGTATAAGTGTCACACAAAGTTATCAAAACACTGCAACTCGCCAAGGGTTTGACCAAACATGGCAATGGAATCCAAACCTTTCAACACCAAACATGCACACTTTTCTCATGTATATAGAATTGGGAGGTTTTAAAATCTCAAAGGTTGCACTCGAGTTGTGAACTTAAAGCCCAATTTCTCCTTCATAAAAACCACCCCTACTGGTACTGAGGCTACCAAGGGAGATACCACCTGATATATAAAAATTATAACTTACCCAAATAACTTAAAAGAAAAATTTAGATCTAACTTAGAAGTAACCATCTAGAGAAAGAAGAAAATATATTCATTCTTTCTTAACCTTTTTTGATCTAGTTATTTATCCATGCAAAGGGTATAGCCATGATTGGTGGCGAATTGAAATTTTATATAGATTGGTGACAGATTGAAAGGGTATACTGTGTGAATCAATTTCTAATTTATTGTCTTTCAATTTCTTAGAAATATCTATGTTCACAAAATGGTTACGAGGCCTCTATTCCTGATTTAGTTCTGAGTGCAACCATTCATAATTAAAGATATGGTCTACTCTCTATTGTAACCTTAAAACGTCAACTAGTTAATGACACAATAATAATCAATCGAATAAATACCAATACTCAACATCTAATATGCGATTGAGAACTCTACCTTCAATGTAACTTCTTTACATGTAAATATACAACTAATATAGAATTTACTTTAGCCTAATACCTTCACTACTGTACAAAACAATTTTAGGGTGCCCTTGCTAAGTAATTTTAATTTTTGATAATTTAGACTCATACTAGTATGTATAATGTCTAACTAGAGTAAATTCATAATGAGGGACTTATAGCCAAATCACTTAAGTAACACAAATACTTTGTGGAATCAATTTCTAATCTTTATTCTCTTTCAATTTCTTAGACAGAACTATGTTCACAAAATGGTTACAAGGCCACTATTCTCGATTTAGCTTTGAGTGCAACTACTCTTCATAATTAAATATATGGTCTACTCTCTATTGTAACCTTAACACATCAACTAGTTAATGACACAATAATAATCAATCAAATAAATACCAATACTCAATAGCTACTATGCCATTGATAACTCTACCTTCAATGGAACTTCTTTGCATGTAAATATCCAACTAATATAGAATATACTTCAGCCTAATACCTTTGAGTATTCTACCTTCAATGGAACTTCTTTGCATGTAAATATCCAACTAATATAGAATGTACTTTAGCCTAATACCTTCACTACTATACAAACCAATTTTATGGTGCCCTTGCTAATGAATTTTAATTGTTAATAATTTAGACTCACACTAGTATATACAATGTCTAACTAGAGTAAATTCATAATTAGGGACTTATAACCAACTCATTTAAGTAACACAAATACTTTGTGGAGTCAATTTCTAATATTTATTCTCTTTATTCTCTTTCTAAGAAATTGAAAGAGAACAAAGATTAGAAATTGATTCCACAACTCTTCATAATTAAAGATATGGTCTACTCTCTATTGTAACCTTAACACATCATCTAACTAGAGTAAATTCATAATGAGGGAGTTATAAACAACTCACTTAAGTAACATAAATACTTTGTGGAATAAATTTCTAACATTTATTCTCTTTATTCTCTTTCTAAGAGATGGTAAGAGAATAAATATTATAAATTTATTCCACAACTCTTCATAATTAAAGATTCCGTATACTCTCTATTGTAACCTTAACACATAAACTAGTTAATGACACAATAATAATCAATAAAATAAATTCCAATACTCAACAACTACTATGCCATTGAGAACTCTACCTTCAATGGAACTTCTTTGCATGTAAATATCCAACTAATATAGAATTTACTTCAGCCTAATATCTTCACTACTGTACAAACCAATTTTATGGTGCCCTTGTTAAGGAATTTTAATTTTTGATAATTTAGACTCATGAGTTGATAATTCCTCAAAGAAAAATCCCAAATCAACTCACACAGGGCATAAAAATACAATAACCTTGTTGCTCTCGATGAATTCCTTGAAGGAAAATCCCAACTCAACTCACAGAGGGTAGAAAAATCCAATAAAATTGTCGCTCTCAGCGAAATCCTCATAACACAACCCACAGAAAAATTCAATAACAGTTGACTAACAACCATGAAAATCAATTTCTAATATTTATTCTCTTTATTATCTTTCTAATAAATTAAAAGAGAATAAATACTAGAAATTGATTCCATAACTCTTCATAATTAAATATATAGTCTACTCTCTATTGTAACCTTAACACATCAACTAGTTAATGACACAATAAAAATCAATCAAATAAATACCAATACTCAACAACTATTATGTCATTGAGAACTCTACCTTCAATGGAACTTATTTGCACGTAAATATCCAACTAATATAGAATCTGTGAAAGTGATCAAAGTGATCAAGAATACGATTTTTCTTATTTGATCATTATATGGGCATGAAGGCTCTACGCATGCTTGGGTTAAAAGCGTGGTTATTGTTTTGGTAAAATATGCCAATAATAACCATCAATGATTTCACATGACTCTTCTTATATTCCTAGCAACAAATCAAACTCTATTGTGTTACTTAACACATTCCAAACTACCAAGACTATGTCAATGAATGCATTAAATATTGATCTAGTTATGGTGTAGTTAGGCTAGATAAATAATAGTGAACCATCTGAATACCATGAATATGCTTCCTACTACCATGAATGCATAGTCAACGCATAATTTTTTTTATGCATGGTATATGCTAGAAGTCGAACGTAGCTCCATTTAATTAATAATAACACATAACGAACTACCATGACTATGCCAATGAATGCATTAAATATTAATCTAACTATGATGTAGTTAGGCTAGGATGTGTTGTTACTTTCCTTTTCATTGGCGCTAAACTATTTTAAAACATTTAGCTAAATGTAGGGAGGATCCTGGTGTTTTTGGAAATCATGTATGTGATTTCTCCCATAAACTAAGGCATGTGCAATAAATGAATTTAATATATTATTGATTTTTTTTACAGGGATCAGAAAACCCACTAAATATGGTTGAAAAATGGACATTATGCATATATGTTTCTTGTTATCCCAATCCAGGGAAAGTAGTGATTACTTACATACTATGCAATATTGCGAGGAACAATGTCCTCCAAAGGAAAATGAAGGTACCTATAAGAACAACAAGAAATGAAGAATATTATATTGCATTGATAGAAGGAATAGGAACAACTAGGGAGTATGGATCTAGTGGAATTTTAGTTTTCACCAATTCTGAACTTGTGTGCAGCTAGATGAAAGGCATGTACCAAGTTAATAAGGAAAGGCTAAAACAATTTCATGGAGAAGCAAAAAATATTTTTAGAGAATCTCAATCATTTAGTATAATACATTGTGCAAATGTTAATAGGATGTCTAGCGATCTATTGTATGGGGCAATGCCAATTCAAGATTTGTGCGTGAAAGATGAATTAGCGTTAAGAAGATATCCATAAAAATTTAATGATGGACATTATAAGATATATTTGATATGTGTGTGTGTTTTAGTTATAAACTGTGTTGTTTTTAATGACCATGTGTTTTTTCAATTATATACCAAGTGTGCCCCCACTATGTAAGCACAACTTGGTGAAATTCTTGTTTTAGAAAATTTTTTATTTAATTTTCAAAATGTGTGTGCTTCAGCATTTTTGTTTTTATTCTTGAGTTTTACATCAATTTGTGCTTAAAGATTTGTGTTTTACATTTGTGTTCAAGTTCTGCTTCAACATTTGTGTTTTATGTCAATTTTCTAAATTCTTTCAATCTTTTTAAATAGAAATTTTAAAAAGAATTGTAAATGCATGAGAATTTTTTTTAAAGATCGTGTATCTATGTATATATAGATATCCATATTTTCCACATGATTCTTTGAGGTGAGCATCAATCAAGTCGCATGCATCTACGAGAGGGGGAGATCATGGATCAAAGAGAATATCAAATGATATGTGTGTGTGTGTGTGTGCGTGTGCAAGTTTTTAAATGATATTTTAATATAATATTATGTGTACATGTGTATACATATGGAATTTATTTATTTTTTATCAATTTAGCTTTAAATTAATTTTTAGAGCCCAGTCGAAAAGAGTATCTACTCAGTCATTGGAGGGCCATTGTTCACACCATTGTGGTATATATATATTTGTGTGTGTGTGAATTTACTTAAATGATAAATAGGTAGAATCATATGTATAGACATACATATATATTGAATTGATTTTCTATTTTTTTTAGAATCTTCACTCACTATGTGTTAGGAAACCAGCTCCAAAAATAGAAGAAAAGAGAGATCAACACCTTAGAAATCAACCACTTCAAGGGGGAAACCTCCAATACATTACATAAATGAACAATTCTTGGATGATACAAATGACAAAACCTCCTATATATAGGGATCCATGGGATCACAATATAATCCTAGCTGACCAAACAATAATAATGTAAGGGCACAATAATAACAATATTGGGGTAACAAGGGTACAAAAATAACAATAAGGGGGTTACACTAACAACAATAAAGGACTATACTAGTAATATAGGGACCTAACATGCCCCTCTGCTTCAAAAAAGTGGTGTCCTCAATGCTTGAGTAGCTCCTGATGCTTCCATATAAAATTCTCATCCTCCCATGTAGAATATTCAGTGGGTAAGTTCTTCCACTTGATGAGATACTCTAAAATTGATCGAGTTCGTAGCTGTTGAGTTCTTGTTTCTGTGACTGCTTAAGGTTCCAATATGATTTTTCCTTCCTCATCAAGTTCTGGCAATATTGTTTGAACTAGAAGTTTGTCACCTATAACCTTCTTTAAGCATGAAACATGGAAAACTGGATGCACTCGCGAAGAAGCAAGAAGCTCCAATTTGTATGCCATAGTGAAAATCTTTAGCAACACCTTGTAAGGCCCATAGTACTTTGGTGATAATTTATCATCCTTCTTAGCATTCTTGAGGGACATTTGTTTGTATGGTTGTAGCCGTAAAAATACCTAGTCTCCTACCTCAAAAATTCTCTCGCTGCGATGTTGATCTACATGTTGTTTCATTCGATTTTGTGCAAAATTTAGGTTATCCTTTAAGAGTTGGAGAACTTCTTGTTGATGCTCGATGTGATCTTCCACTGCTTGAACCTTAGAATTTTCTCTTAAAGATGATGTGATGGATGGTGGATGATATCCATAAAGTGCCATAAATGGGGTCATTTTTGCTGCAGTATGGAAGGAAGTGTTATACCAACATTCAGTGAGAGGTAACCACTTGACCCATTGTGTTTTCTTATCAGATATAAAACAACGAAGATATCCTTCCAAGAATTTATTCACTATCTCAATTTTACCATCGGATTGAGGATGATAAGATGATCTATGAGCTAGTTGAGTACCCAAACAAGAAAATAATTTCATCCAAAAATTTCCAGTAAAAATGGGATTTTTTTCATTTAGAATAATATTTGGATTTCCATGTAGCTTTTGAATTGTTTCCATAAATGCAGAAGCAATTATACTTTCTTTAAATGGATGAGATAATGCACAAAAGTGTGCATACTTGGTAATTCTATCAACTACCAACATGATGACGCTCTTTCCTTTGGACTTAGGTAAACATGTGATAAAATCCATTGATATCTCCTCCCAGCATTGACTTGGAATGTATAAAGGTTGTAGAAGACGCGAGGTCTTAATTGTCTCCACTTTATTTTGCTAGAAAACCAAACATTCTGCCACAAACTTTTGAATATCAGATTTAAGGCCATCCCAATAAAAATCTTTCTTAATCCTGTGGTAAGTTTTTAAGAATCCTGAGTGACCTCCTAAAGGAGAAGTGTGAAATCACAAAAGAATATTTTGTTCTAGTTGGGAATTCGTACAAATATATAAGCGATATTTGTACCATAAGGAATCATTTTTTCAACTAAATGTATCAGATGTACTAGGATCTTGCTACAACTTTTGAATGAGTGACCACACTTCTTCATCCTTCTTCCATTCATCCCTTGCTTCAGTTATCCAATGTGGTTGGATAATAGAAATGGCACAAATCAATGCTTCTGCCTCTTCATCCTTTCTTGAGAGTGCATCTACGACAACATTTAGCTTCCATATTTTGTAAATGATTTCAAAGCCATAACCTAACATCTTTGTGACCCATTTTTGCTGATCTTCTGAAGATATTCTTTGTTCCAAAAAGTGTTTAAGACTATCATGATCAATTTTTACCTTGAAGTGTCTTCCCATTAGGTAAGGTCGCCATTTCTTTAGTGCATGTAGTATTTCCAACATTTCCTTCTCATTAATAGATTTTTGTAAATACTTTACTTTGATTGGAAGAATTTCAAAAGCTATGGGTCTTCCTTCTTGCATTAAAACAACACCAATTCCATTTCCTGAGGCATCACATTCCACAATAAAGATTTTTGTGAAGTCTGGTGTAACTAATATCGGTGCTAGGTACATTGCCTCTTTAAGATGTTCAAAGGCCTTAGTAGCTTCAGGAGTACATGAAAATGCATCTTTCTTCAATAATGTTGTTATAGCTGCTGCTATTCTCCCATAATTCTTAAAAAACTTGCGATAATACCCTGTTAACCCAAGAAATCCTCGCCACCACTTTATGTTTGTGGGGACTTTTCATTCCTTAATGGCTTTAATTTTGTTAGGGTCTACCTTAACACCCTCCTAAGATACAATATGACCCAAATATTCCACCTCTTTTACTCCAAAGAAACATTTGGATGTTTTTGCATATAATTGTTTCTCCTCCAATAGTTTGAGCACCCTATCAACATGTTGAACATGATCCTTCCAAGACTTGTTGTAGATTAGTATATTATCAAAAAATACTAGCACAAATTTTCTAAGGAAGGGTTTGAAAATGGAATTCATCAACCCTTGAAATGTGGAAGGTCCATTAGTAAGGCCAAAAGGCATGACCAAAAATTCATAATGACCCTCATGAGTTTGAAATGTTGTTTTTGGAATATCTTCCATCTTCATTCTAATTTGATGATATCCTGAACGAAGATCCAACTTGGTAAAATAAATGGCTCCATGTAATTCATCCAATAATTCATCAATCACAGGAATGGGAAATTTATCTTTAATAGTGAGCTTATTGAGCTCCCTATAATCCAGACACATGCGCCATGATCCATCCTTCTTGTGCACCAATACTACTGGAGAAGAGAATGAACTTTGACTAGGTAGAATTATACCAGCCTCTAACATTTATGCAATCATACATTCAATTTTGCTATTTTGGACATAAGGATATCTGTAAGGCCTGATGTTTGGAGGAACACTTCCTGGAATCAAATGAATAGCATGATCATGATCATGAATAGGTGGGAGTCCTTTGGGAGTTTCAAACAACTTGGAATGATTGTCTAAGACTTTTTGGAGATCTAGAGAAATTGATGATTTTGATGTTGAAACTTCTAGTGAGCATAATTGTGAAATTACGCCTCTTTGTTCTTTCTTCAAAAGCTTTTTCATGAGATTAGAGTTTATTGTCTTTCCTAGATTCCCTGCGATACCCCGTAATTCGACTTCCTTTCTTTCCGAAAAAAATTAAAGAAAAGTTCTTGAAAATTAAAAGATATTGTCCCCAAATATTGTAACCATTGTACTCCTAGTACAACATCAGCACCCCCCATTGTAATGAAAGCATTGGACTATTCAATACATATTCCCCAATGGTTAGCTTGATATTATAAAATTTTCCAAAGCAATTTATAGTTCCTCCATTTGCAACCATCACTTGAAATTCTGGTGCTGGGTATAGGAAACAATTCAATTCCTTAGCTACCTTACAATGAATAAAATTATGGGTACTACCCGAATCAATCAACACTATTACCTTTTTCTTCTTGATATGTCCTTCTATCTTGAGAGTTTGAGGAGTGGTAATACTTGCCAATGCATTACACGATATGTTTGGACTCATTTATTCTTCTTCTAGGGTTGGTTCCTAGTGTATATCCTCTTCTTTTGAAGTTTCTTATTCATTTTCTTCCTCCTCTTCACAATATATGTAAAATAATTTCTTCTCAGCACACTTATGACCTTTAGTGTATTTTTTATCATAAATGTAGCAAATCCCTTCTGCTATTTTTTCTTCCAATTGTTGTGGTGTCAACCTTGTAGGTTGTGGAAGTCTAGGAGTAGCAATACTTTCATCTTTATAGATGTGAGTGGTAGGCTTCCTTGTCACCATAATTTTACATTCAATTTTTATTTCCAATCTGATTGCCTTCTCCAATGAATCAAGTTCCCAAATGCAAACTTCATGTTGGATGTTATCCTTTAAAGCCCCTATCAAGACATCAATCCTATGTTCCTCTGGAATATCACTTACCCTTATATTCAATTTTTGGAAGTCCTCAATTTGCTCCACCAATGAACCCTTTTGTTTGAGATTTATCAATTGGCTAAAGAAGGTGTTTCTCTTTGTATCATCATAATGTGCTATCATTTCCTCCGTAAAAATTAACCAAGTGACAATTCTTTTACGGGAGCAAAGTCATCGATGCCATACAAATGTATTTTGTTCTAAATGTAAAGTTGCAATGCGTACCTTTTGTGTGTTTTTCACATTATTGAGATCAAAATATTTCTCCATCTATAGTATCCATGTTACGGGATCCTTGCCATAAAAAATCATCATATCCATCTTTGGAATATGGTGGGTCTTCCATCCAACATTAGAGTTTATGAAATCATGATTAACATTTATTTTCTTCTCATCGTGAGTTTCCTCTACTATCTTTTTTCCATTAGGAAACATTTCTTGTATCAAATTGTCAAACCTTCCATGTCTTCTTTGAGATCATTTTTCATGTTTTCCATCTTTTCTTCCATGTCATCCATCTTAGATTCCATTCTAGCTTCCATTTTATCCATTTTAGCTTCCATGCCATTCTTCAAACCATCCATGTCTTTCTTCAAAACTTCCATTTCATTTTTTTTTGCTCTTTGCGAGAGCGAAATTTGATGCACTTGCTCTTGTAATTTTGATATGTCATGTTGCGCTTCTTCATCCTCATGATTCATAGTAGAACCTTTTGAAGGCTTAATGGGTGTTGAATGCTTTTTTAGGAGGAATTTTAGAAGCCAATACTGATATCTATTCTACAATATTATCTTGAAATCAATTCAAATTTATTCTTCAAACAAGACTTATGCAATTCGAAAAGAAAAAAGAAAACAAAATACACACTTTTTTCTTGCTTTTGAGGAGCTCGATATTAAAACTGAATTATCTCTGTGATTTCAAATCTTCAATATATGAAATTCGGTTCTATAGTATCCCTCTGAATCTTCTTTCGAATGCCACAAGTCTGACCTAATTTGGATTCTTCGAGCCAAAGTTATGCCAAATATCTCACAATGACCTAATTATGAATTGGTTCAGTAGAGAAAAATTTTATAGCGTGCCATGTGTCATTGTTTCCTCCTTTAGCTCTAAAATTGATATACATGAAACTAAAATCTGTGTACTTCCTATCACTTTTTACAAAATTCCAATCTGATGCTCATAGAGAGAGTTATGAGGATTTTCCCACGGTCAGCTATTTGAGATGAAATTCGAGAGCCTTAAAAACTCCTAAATTCCACAGATCATATCTCCAAAAATTTTATGAACCAGGATCTGAAATTTTTATAAGAGGTTCCTCAAGAGTTTGGCTTCGCTCTGTACAAATTTCAGTTTCTGAACCTTTTGTAGAGAGAAAGTTATAGTAAAAATTTCACAATGACATGTTTTAGGTGAAATTCGAAAGCCTGAAAAAGCTCTAACTTCCACAGATCATATCTCCGAAAATATTGTGAACCAACATCTGAAATTTTTACAACACATTCCTCAGGATTTCGAATTCGCTCTGTAAAAAATTTAGATTCTGAACCTTTGTAGAAAACAAAATTTGGCAAAAATTCCAAAATGACCTGTTTGGAGAAGAGAAACCCTAGAATCCAAAGCTCTGATTCCAAATGTTATGAAACAAACTCAAAAAATTGAAGAAAAATGTTGAGGTATAAAAGGTGTCTTTTAAACACATATTTATCCTACATTAATTATCAATCCAGGTGCGATTTTTTATTTCAAGAGTGTACTCTGTTTGAGGTTGCAATTCAATCTAAGAGTAATGCTTTGCAATATGTAGTATAGTGTTGTAAATACAAGAGTAAACGGATGCTTGAAAATGAAATCTAACTACAATGACATGAAATTAAATACTTTGAAATCCAATCATTCACTCTACAATCATCAGTCAAGGATGCAGTAATGATAACTCTTTCCTTTAGCAACTGATGCAATTGAAATCAAATGAAAACAAGACAATCAATCTGAGAATGAAGGTAGCAATAACCAGATGTCCTTTACAGTTGATGATCTTCGCATTAAAACAATTAAATGGAAATGGAAATTGAACTAAATCACTAATGCTGCTAATGAAAGTAAACTAGGCAAGTTCTCAAAAGAAAAACCAATTCTTTGCAGGAATGAGTTAAACTAATTAACTGAAATGAACAACAATTTGAAATTGATCAATAATAGAAAGGAACAGCAAACTCTAACTACTGGAATTGAATAGCACTTCTATCTAATCGGATTGAACAACAAAACTCTATTGAACAACAAATCTTATTGAACAGAAAACTGAACGGAATAGCAAATAGAATCGGAATAGCAAACTGAATTGGAACAACAAATAGACGGGAACAACGACTGCAATATAACAGAAACTGCTGAACAACGTGTCTCTGTTAAAGCATAACAAGACAAGTTATACAGAGATTATAATTCTTGTTAAATCAGAAAAGGAACAGAAACACAATTAACCAATATAACACACCGATATTATGAAGCAATTAAGTAGTAAACCATTAAACTTAAAAGTTGTAATGAAAAAAAATGCAAACCATCACACAACAATAATTGAAAGATAATAATACAAACAACAGATAGATCCAGCAGGGCCGGGCCCTTAGCCACCAGTGAAACACTGTTGGGTTACTCCATAATCAAGAAATGGAACGACAACTAGATCATGTATTAATCGAGAATAATAGCGTTACAACAGTCGCTCGTTGATCACAAGAGTCAATGAGAAATTACAGAGTTACAAAAGGAGTTTCAATAATAATCATTCATGTTCTTCCTGATTTCTACAAGCACTACCTTTTATAACAATTCGGCGGACAATACAAGAAACAACGATAGACTTTGAACAGCAATCCCTCAGGATCGAAAGATCCTAAGGGATTCACTCCCTTTTCTCCTTTTAGCTAACACTTGGTCTTCTTAGGCTGTAATCGTGTTGTTCCCAGCCTTACTTTAGCTGTGCGTTCTGATTTCATCCTTCTTGTCTGGATACAACCCTTTGCTGGAGGAATAGCGGTTACTCCTATTTTAGCTTTGCCTGAATGGTGGTTTCCCACTTCATTTGTTTCCTGTTGAGAATAAAAGACAATCTTTTAGCTAATTTTCACAATAAACATTAATCTTTTCAAATCTATCATAATCCTTCAATATATCACCTTTCTAGAATAAAAAGAGTTATGTCCAAAGGAAAAAAGTAAAGAAATACATGGTGAATTCATACCTTTTCCAATGCTCAACAAAAAGAGAGATCAACGCCTTAGAAATCATCAACTTCGAGGGGGAAACCTCCAATACATTACATAAATGAACAATTCTTGGATGATACAAATGACAAAACCTCCTTCTATATATAGGGGTCCATGGGATCACAATATAATCCTAGCCGACCTAACAATAATAATTTAAGGGCACAATAATAACAATATTGAGGTTATAGGGGTACAAAAATAACAATAAGGGGGTTACACTAACAACAATAAGGGACTATACTAGTAATATCGGGACCTAACACTATGTCGTCACGTGGGGGTGGTCAACATTCCCCTGGTGGTCAAAAATTTCAATATTTGGGTGGTCATTCTAGTTCTCAACCATTTCCGGGTGGGCATGATGGTGCTCAACCATCTCCGGGTGCTTATCAATCTCAATCGAATCATCATGATCATCATCATTTTGGTAAATTATATAAAAAAAATCATGTTAAAACAAATTTATACATGTAAATGAATTGTATGTACATGTGTGTGTACTTGTCTATCTTGCATGTGTATGAATACATTTGGTCACATTTTTTTATATTTATATGTAATTTTATATATTGATGTAGAGGGTGAAAATGTTGCTCAAAATAGACAAAAGAGAAGCTGGGAAATTCAAGAAGAAGGTTGTACACCAACTACCATTTATGCATCTAATATTACTATTGGATTTCCTTGGGAAACAAATCTCTAACAATGTACATTACAAAGGCACAAAATCCATTATTCAAAATCAAGGAAAGATCTTGCGAGTTTGGAGCTCCCTACAGAGAGCCGAGAAAGCTTAGAAATAATTGTGAACTCTCTAAGATAATTTCTTGATGTTTACGAGAATCTTAGGCCAACCATGGATAGATTTTTAGATATGATGAGGCATAGAAAGGAAGTGTTAATGGGTCCCAATAAATGGGTCAGGGTTAGTAAAAGGGTTACAAAAACAACGACAAAATCTATGTTTAATTTCAAATAAGGGTCGAGTTGAAGGTGCAATATTTCAAGCACCCTAATATAGCAAACCATTTGTATGATAGGTTCCTTGCAGTGTATGGAAGGCTTCCATGGAATGACAAGGTTCCAATTTATTTTGCAAAATTATTTTATACAAAATTATTTTTTGGTATGAAACCCGATTATAATGATATGCCATCTGATTTTTATGGTACTAGGAGAGGTTAGTTATATGATTGTAAGGGTGCATTACGTGATACTGAATTGTCTCTCCCTTGTCCACCTTTGGTACATAAACCTCATAGTATGGTAACTTTGTGGTCAAAGATGGCTGCCACTTCTCAAATTGGTCGAGAAGGAAGGGATGCCATCATTGACAATGTCCAGAGTGCATTCACTAGTATTGATATCAATTTTAATCAAAAAATAGAACATGTTAATTTTTTATATAAAATAGATCAGGAAATTGATAATGTGAATATTGAGTAACTTAAAGCATATGCAAAGGGTTGTCATAATGGTTGGAAAGACCTAATTCTTCATGTGGAAGAGGGTGTGGGATCGGCATGTGTTAATGGCTAGGGTCAATAATTTATTGTAATTTGTAATTTTTATGTGTTAATCTAACACAAATGTATCATATGTTCACTATTTACAGTTAATTCGTTTATTGAACGAAAATTTTGATAATATCATGATCCAAGGTTTAGGTTTCAATCAAGATGATATTTTGAGAAATGTTAGTTTTTTTTAAAGCTCATGTTGATACAGTTATTATTCTACTTTTATTATATCGGTATCATGAGGACATATTTTAAAAGAAATAATTACATGTACATACATGATTAAATGTTAACAGGTTCTGATTCCATCTGACATTTTCAATATGGCACCACCCTCTTCTTCCCTATTAGGAGATGTGCCAATTATTGCATTGTCAAAAGTATTCAATATTTCACTTTTGTTTTGTTATAAATTGAAACTTGTATGTTTCATTAAAAAATGAGATATATTTATCTTATAGTTTTAAAATTTTCTAATTTTAGGTTGTGGAGATGATTTCTGTTCTCCAGGGACTTTAGCGATGTAGTTGACGATGGGGATAGGATCATCCAAACAATTTGAAAAAGTTATCTAACAATTTTTTTAATAAATTGTGAGTTTATGCATTTTCATATGAAAATTTTAATTTTTAATATATATATATATATATATATATATATATATATATATATATATAGTGTACAGGGCATCCAGGTGGGACAAATGCAGGGGGAACACCACGAGGTATTGCATGGAATTTGAAACTTTAGTCGGTTACAGGAATTGAACTGTCTAGACAATTTGAAAAAGTTGATACTTAATTTTTTTAATATTGATAGATAGCTTATGCATTTTCATTTGAAATTTTCAAATTTTAATATATATACATGCATATATATTTTACATTTTATCCACGAGGGTGCAATGCATAGTGAACACCACAAGGGAACAATGGAGGGGGAACAATGGAGGTATTGCATGGAATTTGATTTTTTTTTTATTACATTCTCATTTAATTTTAAAACATTAAAATTTAATTTTAAAGTACATAATATTATGTATATATGAAATTACTCATGTTGTGCAGGGACCTTGTGATTTAGATGAGAGCATGAAGAGGTTGATGGATCGTATATTTTAGCTATATTCTCTAAATTGATGCAACTTTTTATTTGATAGTCTTTTATGTTATATTTACTTCTATCATGATATAAATTTTGGGCATAATTAAAGTAAAACTATTATATATATATATATATTGGAAATATTTTAAATCTAGAACTCTTTATTATGATTTAATGCATGCTAATTTTGTAGTTTGCGTACATTTTTCATGGTACAATTTGCATGATGCATGGTTTGATGCTTGAAAGTTGGTTTTACATATTTAAGTTCATGCATATGTAGCAATGAAACTAAATTTTCATTTTGTTGGTACATTTTGCATGATCATTGTTATAATGTTAAATAAATGATTCTTAGTTTTTGTTTAAAAAAAAATTGTCACTTGTTATTTAAAATGAATCTATTAAAATTACAAATTACAAAACATGGTACATTTTTTATTTGAATGAATCTTATAATTAGGTGTAGATGTCTAAAACAATCATAAAAATTGCATTATAAAATACTTATGTACATTTTGCATTCATGTGTCTAGAAAGGCTACTATGGATGTCGTTTGATAGTTAACTTTTAATATAAAGTTTTGAATGCACAAACATACTATAATATTGCATGTTATAAAACATAGTACATTTTGCATGATGCATGGTTTGATGCTTAAAGGTTAAATACATATTTAATTTTGAATGAATATGTAGCAATGAAAGTAAATTTGCATTTCTAGTTGGTACATTTTGCATTCAATCATTCTTATAATGATATTCTAGATGATTCTTGGATTTTGCTTAAAGTTGTTTCAGTGTAAAGTTATTTAGAATGAATCTATTAAAATTTCAAATTACAAAACATGGTACATTTTTCATTTGAATGAATTTTATAATTAGGTGTAGAATATGGTACATGAAAATATAAAAATCTCATTATAAAATATGGTACATGTATATTTTTCATTCATGTATATAAAGGCTAATCTGAATGTTTGTTCATAGTTAACTTTTAATATAAATTTGTTTGAATGCACAAACATAATATAAAATTGCATTATAAAACATGGTACAATTTGCATAATGCATGGTTTGATGCTTAAAACCGGTTTTACATATTTAAGTTCATGAATATGTTGCTCAATGAAAGTAAAGGTGCATTTAGTTGGTACATTTTGCATTCAATCATTATTATAATTTTATTAGATTATTATTAGGATTTGTTTAAAGTTATTTCAATGTCAATTTATTTAAAATGGATCTATTAAAATTGTAAATTACAAAACATGTTACACATTTTGCATCTGGTTTAAGGATAGAAGAGCCTTTATTACAAAATAATAGCATGTGGTTCATATAGACCTGGTTCACAGAGCCTTTCTTACAATATAATTATGGGAAAGGAGGACTACAACTAAGGAGCCTGTTAAGAGATCGGAACAAACCACACCTGATTTTCCAACCTCTCCCTATGTGTTTCTAGTGGGAGCTTCTAGCTTTGTCCTCCAGTATTATTTCTGCATATTTTCCCCTTGATGGGTGCCTACCTGTGTCGTCGGTGAGCACGACTATTCTGATGGCAGTAGGTGTTGCGACTGGATATGTTGGTGTTGGTGCTAGGTCTATTGCTACTGATGCTTACTTAGCTACTGATTATAGCTTTTCCTATGGTTGTTGTGATGCATGCTTGTCGATGATAACGCATATTGATATTGATCCTTTCTTAAGAGAGATAGACCAATTCTTTATAGAACGATGCAGAGTAATTTTCTTATAATTAGGTGTAGATGTATAAAAAATCATTAAATTTTAAAATTATGTTATAAAATATGGTACATGTATATTTTTCATTAATGTATATAAAGGATACTATGGATGATAATTGATAGTTAAATTTTAATATATCTTAGATTTTTGGATGCACAAACACACTAGATAAAATTTCATCATAAAACATGGCCCACAATTTGCATGATGCATGGTTTGATGCTTTTAAAGTTTTTAAACATATTTGAGTTCATGAATATGTAGCAATGAAAGTAATTTTTCATTTAGTTGGTACATTTTTCATTCAACCATTCTTATAATATTAGTAGATTATTCTTAGGTTTTGTTTAAAGTTGTTTTGTCAATCTATTTAAAATGAATCTAGTAAAATTGAAAATTACAAAACATGGTACATTTTGCATTTGAATTCAAATCTTATAATTTTTTGTAGATGTATAAAACAATCATAACTTAAAATTTCATTATAAAATATGGTATACATGTACATTTTGCATTCATTTATGAAATCGTTTAAGACCAGATATATATATATATATATATATATATATTACTTGTCAACACACATGTACATAACAGGAATTATATATATAACTTTGTAACTCAATACAAGACCTAATGAGAATCACTTTCACATCATCATTCTTAAGAATGTACAACTTAAGAGTGAAAAAAAAGAAAGGTTAAGAATGTACTTGAACTAGATAAGTTCTCAAAGATGAATCCAAGGAGAAGAAATTGTTGGGAAATTCAATTAAAAAAATTCTAATGTATTGTCATCCTCAATGATTTGTTCATTGTCTACTTTTGACATTCTCCATTTCTTAACTTTCAATTTTTTCTTTGACTGAGCTTCTATCAACTTTATGCGCGCTACACACACCAAGTGACTATATTGACAACTTATGACATTAGGTTGATAGTCTTGACAATAAACATTACTATAAATTCAATGAGGTTTTTGGAAAAAACAACCTTTCAGTATAATAGACTCTCTTTCATATATAAAATCGTTATCATCATAGTCTTTCAATAACTTCATCTTTTGTTCAATGCACCACATCAAATAATACTTGACATTTCATGTGTTGTTAATGGGTGAAACTACAACAAAAACATCTCATGCACAATAAAACAAGTGTAAATTCATATCATAATTAACATGAAATTAACTAAATATCAACACGAACTTGATTTTATTATATATTTCTAGATCTCTATATTTTAACTATTATCTAGATACTTATACACAATGATTGTAAAAACATAACATATATATATATTGAAAGCAATTGAAATGTTACCTTCTCTAACAAGATCAGAAACTCGATCACCTTCAAATGATACTATAGTCTCCTATGATTCCATCTCTTCAAAGCTTGCAACTAACATTTTCCCCTTTGTATTTAGTTATGTATGTTTCCAAGCTTTTACATACATGTCATTTTCACAAACATCATTGGATTGTGTGCCCTCTATGCAAACAAGAAAAAAACAAGAGTACTTTCTTTTATCAAATGAAAACACATTTTAGTACTCCTTTGTTTTAATTAAATGCAATTTCAAGTCCCTTTTATTGTTTCAACTTCATATGTAATCGATATATCTACATCTTGGACTCCAAAATGCCAAAATAATCCATATAGAAAATTCAAACAAGAATTTAAATATGTTATTTAAAATTCAATTTATATATCAAAGATAGTCTTTGTGATATTGTTTAAACTAAATAGAATTTATAAATGTTTAAAATTAGAATATTAATAAAAATGATTATATATTAAAACTATATATACAAGTTAATTTTTATATATGTACATACCAATGTACTTCACTTGATGGGTTAGTCTCATGGCTTAGTGCAACAATGCACCATTGAACTTGTTCAACTAAGACAAGTTGGTTTGCAGAGTGGTTAATTTGATATCTTCAAAGTGCTTGTTTTATATATGCCCCCACACCATCATGTTCTCCTTTTCCATGACCAGTCTCAAAGAAATTCCAACAATGTTTAATGTGGGTTTTCTTATGAAGACGACACAACCAAAAGAGTGGTCGTGAAGATTTGAATTGACTTGCACATCCATCTCACCATATCCAATTTTCATTGAATTTTATTCCACGACCTTTCAATGAGTCATAAATCTTATCAAAACAATGTTGTACAAAATGTGTATCATGTGTACGAACATTGTTGATATAGAAGTGATATTCTTTAATAAAATGTAGATTCTCACTAGTGTTTTCTATATGTTCAACATTTTGTTCATCATGTCTATACAGAATATGGACAATCATAGAGACTTGGTCAGAATGATAATATTCACTATGTATTTCATTTTGTGCAACAAATGTGTAATTCTCTAAAAAATCAACTATTGACAAAATGGTCATTGGAGGAAATTTTCACCAGATTTTTTGAATTGCAAGTCCTGCCATCGAACTCTATGTGAATTCTTGGTGTATTTATAATTTTTTGACTCAAACTTCTTCAAAAACTCTATCACAAAAATTTATTCTCCTTGTAAATCAATCTTTTTAGCACTTGTACTACTACTTGAACCAATCGATGTATGAATATATTCATATCTCTTCTATTTTGTTCATCATGTCTATATAGAATATGGACAATCATAGAGACTTGGTCAGAATGATAATATTGACTATGTATTTCATTTTGTGCAACAAATATGTAATTCTCTACAAATTCAACTATTGACAAAATGGTCATTGGTGGAAAATTTTCACCAGATTTTTTGAATTGCAAGTCCTGCCATCGAACTCTATGTGAATTCTTGGTGTATTTATAATTTTTTGTCTCAAACTTCTTCAAAAACTCTATCACAAAAATTTATTCTTCTTGTAAATCAATCTTGAACCAATCAATGTATGAATATATTCATATCTCTTCCATTTCAATTTTATGTTGGACAATGATTGATCATTTATATCAATAAGATATTTTTTGTGAAATAAAGTCAAATTTCCACAATGATCACATTTTTTACCACCAACTCATTTCTTTTGGTAAAATACTTCATGAATTTCTCTTGCACATAGAATTTGGGATATGAAATAATGGATAATGGAAGCAGGAGGTGAATTTTTCCAATTTGTTTTACCAAATTAAGGAATATCTCATAATATAACTGAAATTACACATGATAACAACAACAACAACAAGTGTCGCGTACAGTGATAGATTTAACATACCATGGTTTTTGTTGTAAAAGATTATTGATTGATACATTAATTCCATGATTCTCTTCTGTGAACTTCTTTTACAACTCTATCTGTGTGGTGTCCAATATATGTTTTTCATGTTCTTCATACTGATTTCTTGCTATTCTTCGTTGCATCACATCCATTTCTTTTGGTGAAACATGTGAATTTTTCATCCAATATTCATATATTATTTTTTAAACATCTTCTCCAAGTCTATCTTTGTATGTTTTCCTACAAATATCTATCCAACAAACGAGCTCATCATTTACATCTATTTTCAATCTAAATTTCCTATGTTTGTGAAATGTTTTTCGTGAGGTCCCTAATGATTTTGCCATATATTTTACCAAACGATTTTCTTCAGTACTTAATGAAACCACTGCCATTTGTATTGCTCTACGTACATCTATATCACTTTTATTTTCTTGATATTCCAATTGATTTTAGAGCACTATTTATATTTTGAATCACATTTTCCTTCACCTTTTTATCTTTCGTTGATTTTTGAATACCTAATAGAGTTTTAGCTTCTTTTAATTTCTTTGATGTTAAGAGACCTCTCAAAATTTGGACTTGAATTGTCACATTTTCATCTTTGAAGAACTTATCAATAATGAGCTTAACACAATGTCGTATAACATGGTCAACTTTTTCATCTCCATGTGTGTCAGTGTCAACATTTTCTAACATCTCATCATCGATATTGATTTCATCTGTACATATGAGAATTAAATGTAAATGGGTATAAATATTCATTAAAAAATTAAATTAAAAAATAGAGTTTGAATGAAATTGAAATTAATATATATGTATAATTTCAATAATACACATGACATATATATATATACCTCATGGTTCAACTTCTTCAATTGAATTTCTTTCAACATCTTCAACAACATCATAATTCATTGGTTCATTATATTTTTCATTTTTTCTTTTAACATTTTCAATCTCATCATCAATGTTATGAGGAATATCTTTCTCTATTTAAATTGCAAAATATTTTTCAAATTAGTTCATTAAATAAAAATTAAATTTCACATTACATTAATTAAATTTTAAATATCATTTATAATATTTACATTTACATATTTTCTTCAACTTTTGGTTGAGGTTGAATTTCCCTTTCAATATTTAAGAGCTTTTCTTTTAATAGTTTCTTGTGTATTCTCTACGACCCTCATTGTCTCTTATTCAATCATATTTTCTCTTGCAATTTCTTTGATTTCCCATGATAATTCAGTCTATGTAGATTTTTACCAACCCAAAAAAGTCAATTTCAAATTGATGCAAAAAACAATTACTTTATAAATTTTGATAAAAAAACTCACTTTCAAAATTTAGACCAAAAAAAAAACTCACTTTCAAAATTTAGCATAAAAGACTTACTTTCAAAAAAACTCACTTTAAAAATTCATCCCAAAACACTTGCTTTAAACAAAAAACTCACTTTAAAAAATCAACCCAGAACACTTTCCAAAAAAATCACTTTAAAAAATCAGCCCAAAAAATTTCCTTTAAAAATTAAGCTCAAAAAATTTCCTTTAAAAATTCAACCCAAAATATTTAGTTTAAAAGTTCAATCCAAATCAAGAAAGAGTGTTAAAATAATGTTTTGCATCCATTTATTTATATCTTTTGGCAACAAAAAAAAAAAATCAGAGGGTCGCATCATTTCATTTTTTTGGCTGACAAAAAATGTAGACACATTTTCGGCCTAAATTTTAAATTAATTTAGCCAAATTAATTTTCCTTTTATTTTGATGTACCTTGACGACAAACGCAAGTTCGGCCGAATTAATTTTTAGTTCGGTCGAACTACTTTACCTGCAATTCTGCAACAACTTGGCTCTAGTCATCTTTCTCCAATTTCGGAAAGATTAAACTCCATCAAATTTGGTGATTTTACTTTAGGAAACAATACCAACATTTGCTGAATTGAATCTACTTTCAAAAAATCTAAATTTATGGAATTTCATATATATTTTTTAATTTTAATTAATTTTCTAATCAAATGTGTGCAAAAAATTTCTAAAGGTCATTATGATTCAGTGAAATCAAAATTTTGTATCTTCCAAAATAAACTGTAAAAAAAATATAAAAAATTTATGGCTCATTAAATTAGTTTGTCTTCTGTAATGGGTATTTTTTATATTTTTATTTTTTAACTAATATGTTGAGAAACTTGACGTTATGCTAAACATATTTAAAATATAGATTTTTTTCATATTGGATCAATTCAAAAAATTCTAGTAATTATGATATGCATCAGTTGGTTTCGAAAATATAACGATATCGAAGTAGAGCCTGTCTAGATTGTTGCAACACTTTTTTTTTTCAAAAACAACAAGTTAACAAAGAATACACTAGTATTAAAAAACATGACTTTTTATGAATCCCTTGGTTTTTAAAGAACACAGTCAAATAATTGCTAAGTTGACATATCAAATGTGAATAAAAAAATTCCGAAAAATAAGTAATATAAAGCTAATAAAATTTCTGTCAAGTTTTCATTTTATTGTAAAATGAAATTTTAAACAGAAAAACTGTTTTGGCTTGCCAAAATTTGAAGAACTTCTAAAAATGATATTTTCTTCTCAAAAAAGGGCAAAAAGTGTAACCCAGCTTCACATTTTCTAAATTGTAGTACTTGTTAGGTGGTCATATTTTTTTCCTAGACTAAATTAGTCATTCACATTAGTCATTTTTATTTGTATTACTTATTATTTAGTCGTATATTTTAACCCGATACTAAACTAGTCATTTATTTGATCACTTAATATTGCTCATTTTTGGTAGTATTTCACTTGGAATAGCTACGGTGATTAACGTTTTTAATTACCTAGTCAATAATTTCTCATTTTCTACTAGTGAAGTGGCCTATGGTTGAGTGACATTTGGTGCTAGTAGAGGAATCCATGTAGTGGGATCATGTCTGCATAATCTCATCACGAGATGATGTCAACATAACACTAGTACGATATCATCATGGGCTTATGAACCTCGAGAGGTTCTAAGTGTACGTTCATAGGTTGAGCCACAAATGACGAGGTTGAGGAAACAATAATATTTCTATTAGTTGAAAGGTAATTTGTCATCATGACCTCACCAAGCAATGATGTCACGTGACATAAGTGGGACATCATCACAGTCCCCAGGAGAATTAAGAGGTGTGTTTTATGGGTGATCCACAATTAACAAAGGCCGACGAATGGGAAACTTCCATGGAACTTCATGATTAATTTTCCATAATGACATCACCACAAGATGACTTCAACGTGACATTAGTGTGACATCATCATGGATCCTGAGAGGATAAATAGGTGCATTTTATGGTCAAGACATAGTTAATGGAGGTCGGGAATGGGAAACTTCCATTGGACTTAATGGGAAATTTTTTGTCATTGGTTGTGGACATTGGGAGAATTAAGGTGTGTCTTTTAAGTGGAAGTCGTGATAATAGAGGCCAGGGAACAAAAAAGGCGACTTGGAAATTAATGTGAATTTTTCTCATTCATGTCGTGAGCCTATTGGGCATATCTTTAGTTACACTTCAAACATAAAGGGAAGAGCTCGACGATGTGGTGCATCCAAAAATCATGTGGTATATCATGTGGTAGTCAAGGGTGACATGTTAGAGCCACATGGGCTACAGGGTAGTGCTATGTGGCAGTAATGTTGACATGGTAGGGCTATTGAGGCAAAAAATTTAAATAGCCATAACTTTTTATCTGTAAGTTTTATTTCAATAGAATATATACCTCCAGAAATCTCTCGATGATCTAAACATAGTGGTGTGGTCCAAAGTTAATTCCACTAACTTTGGAAAGGGAGGGAATGCTATAACCCCATTTCCATAATTAGACCATGGAGGTTGGGTTAGGACTAAGTGAAACCTCTCATTCAGATTGGAAGGTTCAAGGGTGTGGAAGGAAGTTTTACACAGTGTTATCAAAGCAGAAGGTTCAACACTAGACCTCTAGAGATGAATTTGGGACTCCTAGATAGTATGATAATATGTTGGAATTAGGTACAAAGTTTTGTTAGGAGCATCTAGGTTTAATAATAAGACTAGATGGGCTCAAGGAAAACGAATGAAAAGGAAAATATTTTGTGCTAGACCTTTGAGGCATGAGATTTTTGTAACTATGTTATAGTGTTGTGTTTCTAATAATTGTTTGCTTTTCCAAGTAGGTGTTGGGTATAGCATTGTTATTGATGAGAATATGTTGATTGAAGATTATATGTGAGCACATATCAATAATGAGGATATGATAATTGTGAAATGCTCGAGGTGGAATATCTTAATGTGTTAGATTGTTTTATAACTAAATTTTAAGCTTGTAGATGTCACGACTAGAAATATTTATGTGTGAACAATTATAGAACAACATGCTTGGTATGAGCATGGAAAGATAATAATTTAGTTTTTTTATGCTGGGGAAAACTAACAACTAAGTGTGTGTGTGTGTGTGTGTGTGTGTGTGTGTGTGTGTGTGTGACAACACATAAGAAGACTCGGTTGCAGCAAAGAATAAAAATCATGGACAAAGGTATCCATCATGAGCAAGGGTAGATAAAATCCCCTAAAAGAGCAGAGACATTTAGAAGCTTAAACATTGAACTGAAGAGTTGCAAGAGAGAAATTGAAAGGCTCACTGAGAAGTGAAAAGGTTGGCAAAATTGAGCTCAATGATACAAAAATGCATGTCATACAAGTAGGATTTGTTTCAACAAGTCTTATCCTCATAAGAGGAATTTCATGCTGACAAGACTAGAAATATACCTCGTAAGAATGAAAAGGAAAGGAAACCAATTTCGCATTGGCATTGTGAAGGGGAACACTTAAGAAGGGACTGTCCTGATAGAAAAAAAGGAGAGCAGAGCATGCAAGCCTCGGGTACATGAACCAACAATATGTAATGAAAGAGGAGAGGAGGGAGCACCCCTTCAAGATCTCTGATATACTAAAAGGTCCCTCCATGAACTATTTTGAGGGGTGTTGAAATTTTAAGATTGCCACAAAACATTGGAAAAGACTTGGTTTAACATTGTATACATATATACGCATGATGGTGAAGGACACAATGAACACCATAACTCATGGGATTGAGTTGTTGTGGTTTATTGAATGATTTATATGTTTTTTACTATCCTTGGATTCATATTTTCTTTGTTGTTTTGATACGTAACCTTGAGCATGGCCATGCTACCTTGTGTTGTTATTATATATTTTTGTTGTAATCTTTTATTGTTTTTTGTTTCTTTTTTCATTTTTCCTTTTGTGGTTGGTCTTGGTGGTTGTGGGGTGTGGAAAGAAATGGAACTCTGGAGAGGATATGAATTAAACTCAACTAGAAGAATAAGATCTCGATTAAATTAAACCTTATAGATGAGGAAATGTAAGTAGAAGGTAGAAGAAGATGATAGACCTGTCAGGTGGATTGGTTAGTTCCATGAGAACGAATGGACAATAACATGGCATCCATGATAATGACATAAAAAGGGAAGTTTTAAAAACTTGAGACTGCATGAATGATATATGTGAATTGTGTAGATTATAATGCCATGAAGATATGATGATGTTGGTGGTCCAAAAGGCTATTAGTTGAGAATCATCATAGTAGCAAGATAAGTAGTTAATTTTAAAATATCATGATTGTGTGATGGCATGGAAGTAGAAATTGCAATTTCCATGTTTTTGGTAACAAAAAAAGGTTATTTAATGGGTTCCAAGTTACGTGGAAAACCTTTTGACGAGTGAGAAGGAATGGAACATTGTTGATAATTCTGCTATGGTGATGCGCCTAAGAATTGTGGTGAACATGAATGAAAAATAATGGAGGATGAAAACTAAAAGCATGTGAACAACATGGGTAAGGAAATGTTGAGTTAAAGATATTGTTGAATATTATAACAATAGAAAAAAATCAGTCGATAGCATTGGTAATGGAAACAAGGTTAAAAAAATTAAAATTAAAAGAAATAAATTGGGTGAAGAATTCCTTTGGCTGAGCTAGAAACTATTGTTCTCAATTTTATTCAGGTTTGGCATGGATACATGAGGTTCTCTAACATTGAAATTATGTGAATACGATTCATGAACATGTTGATGATAAAGGAATGTATGCAATACCATTGTATGTAACAAGTTCTTGTCCAAAATAATTCTTGTGGAAGGATGATTGGTTGTGCTTATAAAATTTGATGAATATATAAATATCATGGTAGGGATAACATAATGAAGTTATCCAATGAGATTCCCTATTGTGTGAGGAATCCACTGAGAAAGTGGGAACACTTTTTGTTAATTATTTTATTATCGTGTGATTATGGCATTCATGTTCCCATGTAGATATTATTTCCATCACAAGGAAATGTTGATTGTTGTATCAATATGTATATTAAATAATAACCAGAATCCTTGCTCGAAGGATTAGGCATTTATGCCACTAAGTGTTGTGGTTTGTGTTGGGAAAATACTTAGTGTATCAATAGGTATACTAACTACTAACTAGAATCCTTGGTCAAAGGATTTAGCATATATGCCATTGAGTATTGTGCTTAGGGCTAAGAAAACACTCACTGCATACAGTTCGCCTACTTCTACCACCCTAAGTGAAATTAAAATCACACCTACCTTATTGGAGGTGTGGTTGAGGACATTTATACTACCCTAAATGTGGGGATGTATGAGCCTGGAGGATAAGAAAATTACCCAAAATGTGGGGTTAATTACCTTAGCTTTTGGAGAATGTGATGATAATGGAGACTGTGATGGGAGTTGTGGTAATGGGAAATGGTGGAAAATAACATTCTTGTTGATAAAAGACTACTTGGATGGTATTTTCCACACTTGCTAGGAGGTGAATGAGAGGTGGGGTGGGATTATTTGGACCTGTATGAAAATATTGCATGGAGTAGTGTAAGAAATACTAGGTTTTGTGCTCTGGGATGAGAAATACCTAGTGAATTGGAGTTAAATATTGAAACAACTAAATACAACATCGATTAGAATAGCAACATTGAGTGTTGTGCCTTGGGGATGATAAAACACTAAGTGTTGGTAAAACCATCTATGAAATTTTGTTTAATAGACATAAAGAGTATTGTACCTCGGGGCTAATCAAACACTCAGTGTTAGTAAATCCATCTATGGAATTTTTTTTAATAGTCACACTAAGTACTATGCCTTAGGGCTAAGAATACACTCAATGTTGGTAAATCCATTTGAGGCATTTTGTTTGATAGCCACACTGAGTACTGCGTCTTGGGGGGTGAGAAAAATTTCAGATAATTGAGCTTCTAGAAAAAGTTAGATATCATAGGGAGCAATGTTTAGTGCTTGCCTTAGTGTTGAGAACCACTCATATAATTTAGTTTAAAGTTATGATTTGTAGTAAGTTGAATTTATGGTCTCATATGATTTTGTTGTGATCTGCATTAAATTAGATTACAATGTTAATTTCATAAAACTCAAGTTTTTATGATGTGGGAGAACCATGTAACTTCCAGCACAAGCATATTAGGTTGATTTCAAATCAAGCAATAAAAGCTTGAAGATATCAGAGTGCGCAACAACACACTAGAGATAAATACTTCAGGAACATGGTGATTGTGGTGACACTGAAACCCAATGATATGCACTAATTCCCACGAATGTCATGATTGATATGAGTATGTTAAGGCGAGGAGATGCCCTTTTTATAGTACCTTTTCTGGGTTAAGGAAGCCTTGCCAAGGGATGTATTTCCCAAGGGGTTGGGAAGTAGGGAGGGATATGTTTGAACTTGGAAGGTAAGTGAATACACAGAAAGACGAACCAGATCGCTTGAGGGACTGGGAACTAGAGAAGGTGATCCAGGTGGATATTGGTGGCCACCTTCCAATTCCAATTGGACCCCCAACATTGTTTTCTATCAATTTCTTATTTTTTAGCGCAATTTCCTATTTCAGTAGTTTTGAATTTTTGGCATTTTTTGGGTCATAAACTTTCAGAGCCATTTTGAGGCCCTAAATAACATTTTTTGGGGAAATGGGTGTGTTCAAATTTTGTTTTCCTTAGATAAAACTTTGTAGCAAGCTATCGTGTGTGCCAAACATAAATCATATGCCAAAGTTACAACTCTAGAAATTTGATGTTCCAACTAACACCGTAGAGACCCTATACCTTTTGGCACTTCATCTCCTAGGTTAGGTTTCTGGATGCTTAGGTTTTCTCATTGTTTCTTCATAATAAAAAGGCCTTTGATCCTCATTGTAACATAGATCAGAAGGCATGTATCCATCACATCTCTTCTTAGAGATAGCTACCGTTTCTCAAGCTAGTTTGCTTTCATTATGTAGGTTAACAATTTTCAACATTTATATTAATTATTTGAAGTTTAGTTTCATTGTATCTATATGTTCCTATTTTAAATTTGTATTTCATTTTTTTCCTTCATAAATATGAATCAAAGGTATTAGAATGATCTGTTCTTTCTCTATTTTTATGTGCATGTCCCAAATGAGGTCGAGGTATAAGGAGTTGGGATTTGAACTGCTTAAACCCTTGCAATAACATCCTTGCTAACCCCAACAACCTCCCATAGTGGAAGAAAATAAATATGAGCTAGCATGAGATCTTATCAAATTGTTACTCGAGGAATCCCTCAAACAATAGAGGAATGAGAAGATGGATAATTTTTCTCATATCCTTTGGTAGATACTAATGGGTGAAGCATATTCATATAACAGTCACTTCAGAGGTGCCACCACCTTTAAGGTACAAGTTAAATTTGACACTCCCATATTCGAAGGTTGGAAAGATGCAAATGCTCTAGATAAATGGTTAAATATGCTATAAGGATATTTTTTGTTCCATAATTTTTCCAAGAGATAAAACATTACTTTTACATTCCTTAAGGGTGCCCCCCATGTCAAGGATTGGTGAGAAACTTACTGTGAGCAAAGGGACGGTGAGGAATCCTCATTGTTTTTAGCTACACCCTCTTGGGACTCTTTTCGAGATATTGTTAAGGAACAGTATTACCTTGTTGGGAGATATGAAGAAAAGTACATAAAATGGACCAAAATAAGATAGGAAAGGGACCAATAAGTTCCAGATTTCACAAATATATTTCATACCCTATGCTTGAACATGGGTATCAAGGACTTTTAGCAACATTTAGCGCTCAAGTACTATGATTATTTGAATGAATACATCCAGGAAGAAATGGATTTCCTAGACATCACCCTGCTTGGTGTAACATATGGATATGTTGTCAATATTGAGCATAAATTTAAATAGAAGAAGCAATAATTTTGATTTCTGAATCTAAAACAGGGCAAGGGCACTCCCAAACTATAGAACAAAGGACAAAGCCAAGGCGGAACAACCTAGGACAACTTTTCAAATCCACAAGAAAATAATAGTAGTGGGAAGATGAAAAAATACATACGAAAGTGTTATGAGTTCCACAAGAGCCCCAATCACAACACAAGTGAATGTAACACAAAGTAATCACTAGTGGTCAAGATGAAAGCTTCAGAGTTATATCATGTTCCAAACCAAAACTTGATAAGGGGAAATAAATCATTGATGTTGAACCCAATGCCACTGTTTCCACCACAAAGGTCAATAAAAGTGAGCTCAAAGATCTGGAGGAGGGTGTGTGTATCTTCCACTCATATATGTAGGTGAAGCATTCTCCATTGCAGTTCATTGTTGATAGTAGGAGTCAAAATAGCCTCATCTCAACAAATTTTGTTAAGGGATTTGGCCTTTCGATAACACCACACCCACAACAATACACTATCAGCTGGCTCCACCAAGGGAGATATCTATACATCAGCCATCAATTCCACTTGCCCTACAACATCATGCCTTTCACGGATGAGGTATTGTGTGATGTTTCTCTCCTTGAAGTTTCTGATGTTTTATTAAGCCAACCATACTTGTGGAAGTGGCATGCTATGTATGAGTCCAGAAATCATACTTTTATTATTAATTTTGGAAAAAAATATATAAAATATACCAGAGGTAACCCCACCTACCACCATTTCTTTGATATTTGCTAAGTAATTTTTTAATCATCATCTCCCAGACTGGGAACTTTTCTTTCCTCCTCATTAACTCTCAAAGTAAGGGAAGATGATGGTTGTTGGTGTCCAAGTGTAAATGATTATTCGAACCCTTTCCCACATTAATTATCAATTTGGGTGCATTGGTTATTGCAAGGCTAATGCGCAAAATATATGTAGATGAAAATAGCACAATTCTGTATTAATCGTGGATTCGATGAACTAAGTAAAGCAACAAATCACTATAAAAACAATGAAATAATAACAAAAATGAATTATAAAACTTGCAATAAATTCACAGCAAATAAAGATTTCAGTAATTACATCTACTGTCACAGCAATTTATAAATATACAAAACATGAAATGAAATTAACACACACATAGAAAGCACGTTGCACCTCATCAAGAGAGTCGACCCAATTCCCTCATCAGGAATGTGATGTATTCATGAACTCACAAGAAGGAAAGAAGATAACTTGCATTGCTTAATGAATTGTTCTGTTACATATCTCAATTCTCTGCATAGCCAACCCCCAATTCACAGATTTAGAGACCTTCTTATACAAATGATTACAATGGCAGTTCTTGAAATCCTGGAAACTAGTGCCCACAATTACATAGTTGTTATAATAGATAGAATATATGTGAAAGAAAACATAGGAAAGGTTTTGGAGTCATTGTGTCATTGCAGCACTGCCCAAGATAGTGCTGAAAACTTAGTAGCTATTCCTGGAATTAAGAATATAGTCATCTGACCATTGAATCTGAAAAAATAGCTAAATTAGTAAATCGCTTAGGTAATAATCCTCGTGACTATACTTCATCAACTAAATACTCCAAGAATACATGTCGAGGGGTTTACCTGTGAACTTTATAACATGAATCGAATGTTAATGACACAAATGGATAAAGAAAGTGGGATAAAATGGAAGGAAAATATGTGCAGGTTTGGCTCCCAACATCTCCCCCCAATAGGTCTTTCTGCATGTTATCATGCAGCTCATTGCCTCTGCAGGTCTAGATTGGAGCAATTGTGGTCAGCATGAAGCTGAGCGAGGTCATACCTATCAGCCATTTTTATCCCAGGGATTTTATATCCATTTGTCATAAGATTTTCCTTCCACCAATCATTGCCCATGTTGTATGTCGGAGTGTATTGGTCTACTGGCAACCAAACAATGGGGAATTGAAACCTCAACCCCATCCGTTAGACCCCACAAGTATGGATGCATGCAACATATTGTGGCAACCTATCTAATGCTCGTGAAAAGTTAGGTGTGCCAAAAGGTTCTCGAATTATGACGGTTGACGACGACAACATCCATCTCTTCTGGAAGCTGTCACGAGCATCATATTGGAAGGTGACCACCTCTTTGGTATAGAGTCTAGCACAAAATTTTTGTTGCCAACATTTGTTCTCTACACCCCTCAATATGTAAAAAGTTGGCATGTTTGTTATAAATGTTCACAGACTGGCCATTCTCTCTTCTTAGAACAAGTGGTTTTGTGGCTTGGTTCTCTTCAGATGTATCAAAAGCCTTTTTCCACTTAACCCGATTAATGGTGTAGGAGGTAAAAGCTCTCAAATGTACATCTCCCACAAATGGGACTAGATTTAAGGTTTGGTCATCACTCAATAAATATTCATGCATAAATAATTCACACATAAAATGAAGGCTCACAACATCATGAATCCTCAGGATACGAAGAAACTGAATCGAGTCTTCGATTTCATGACTAATCTCATTACGAATGCTCTCCAAATAGAAGAAAATAAATTCATCATGGAGAAATAGGGCATAACTATGAGTAGGAGGTCGGCAAGCCATTACATGTTTTGTCAAGGTAAACATTTCCTCCTTATCAGCTTCCAACACCAGCACATGCTCCTCTAAGCTCTCAATCTTTTTATGTTGCTTCTCTTGCTTCTACTTTTCTTTATCCAACCGATATATATACCCAGTAATGGTCTGGGATGCCTGCTCATGGAATCTCTTCACCTCTTATAAGTGGGCTTTCAAAGTAATTTTTCCTTGCTGGAGATAAGACACAATAGCTTGCCATTTCTAGATTCCAACAGATAAAAATAATTCTCGAGCTTCAAACATATATTCTATAGGATCGGTATGTGTGGTAGCAGAGGTCGTGGAAATGTTTTCTATTTTTACTTCTAACAACACAGCCCTGACCTTGAGCTTTGCAGCCTTATCTTCATGTTTTCTCACTTTCTTATATAATTGTGATACCTGCTTCCTTAGCTTACGAATTTCCATCTTCAATTGCATAGTTTCCTTAGATTGAAGTTGGTATCTTTGCTTGAGAGGGGGTCTTCTTCTTGCACACTTCTCTACGAATTCTTACTTAACAGCAACTTCTTCTATTGGCACCGTAGTTGGTTCAGGGTTTGGTGGGTTGCTGTCAATAAACATGTCGATTGGCTCCTTCTTTACCATATCCTCCCTGAATTGTTCCCTCTCTTTGGGAGAATTCTCTTCTTTTTCTCTTTCTGGCTCAGGAATTTATGTAGCCACTTGGGTGATGACCTCGATATCTTCCATCTTCACTTGTAATGTTGCAAGGTCTTCTTCTAAAGGCTCGGGCATTGTTTTCAACCCCTGCGGGTCAGCTTTAGTCCGGCCAATTTCTTCTGGCGAGATGACAGCATCCTTCATCTATTTATCCTGACCTTTTGTCAACACAATTTCTTGTGTCTCTGCATCAAACTCTCTGGTTTTCTCTATCTTTGAATCAGTGAGCATTGGCTTCTGAATGGGTGTACCATAAATTGTATCCAAAGTCATCCTGACAAACTATAAAACTAGAGGAACAACTCTTTCTTCCATCAGGCGCCGAGGAGAGCAAAACTTCTTTGCCCCTCTTAGTAAGGTGGAAAGAAATGGAGAATGAGGGAAATTCTCTTCCATATATGTCCTGACCATGTCTGCTACCTCAGGTTCTTTTTCTTCACGATATTTATTTTCTATTTGGACCAATCCTTCTTTTTTATTACCTGCTTGTCCCATAGTTGACACTGCTCTTGTGGAACAGTGTCGACTACAGGACCTGTCTCTTCCATAATTCCCTAGCTCATCTAAACTAGTGGTGGTTCTTGTGTAGCACCATTTCTTACTTCAGGATCCAAATCCGCTTGGGCAAGTGGTGTTGGTTCTTGTGTAACAACATCACTTACCAATCCTATAATTGGTGTTGATTCTCTTTGTGCCTTGTCAGTGGATGATGATTCTTGTGGAACAGTGTCGACTCCATCCTCTATCTCCATTGCCCCCAAATAAATTGAACCCACAGGCGAAGTTGGTTCTTTTGTAATAGCCTTGACTGTATTATCTTATGTGTCCACTATTTATTATTCTTCCGAACCAAAAAGCAATGTTGGTTCTTGTGTAACAGCATTGACTGTGGCCTCTTCTACCTCCATTCCTTCTGCTTCATCTTCCTCTGATGAACCAACAGGCGATGTTGGTTCCTGTGTAACAGCATTGACTGTCACCTCTTCTACCTTCATTCCTTCTGCTTCATCT
>CM076575.1:1702769755-1702792255 GCA_034641835.2 Pinus albicaulis | reverse complement strand
AGATATAACCATATTTTCGAACCAACACCCAATATAGGCATATGTGGTTGCAAGCCAAGTTCTTCCCAGAATTAAGGGATGACCACCAGCTAGGGACTGCATTTGTAATACCAAGAGATCAACAGGATAGTGCCATGAGTCGACTGATATAGTGATATCTTCCAACTTCCGTACTGGCTTTACTGCAGATCTATGTGCCAGTTTTAAGATAGTAGGAGTTATTTTAAGGTTTCGAAGACCCAATGTGTGCGTAGTTTCGGAGATAATGACATTTATGGCAACACCCAAATCTACCAGTACATTTGGGATTTCAATCCCATTGATTTGTACTGTCGGAATTGGCTTCCTTGGATCCCCATATATTTTATAGGCATAAACTTTCCTAGCATGATGTCAGACAATTTTCCCATAACATGGATGGTAAGCGGGTCCCTTGATTTCCTTCCAGGATTTTTAGAACATTATTCATTGAGTGTTATTGTGTAGATTGGTACATCCCTCATAGCTTGAAGTAGGGGAATCTTAACAAACAAATTTTTAGTTCCTCTAAAAAGTCAAATTATGTTTGAGGGCTTTGTTTACTCAGGGCCAGTCTTTCAGGATAAGGAGGATTAACTTGACACCCCTGGGTAACAGTTGGTTGAGGAGGTGGTTGATTTTCGTTATCTTGGTTTTGTTTGTCCCCAACTACCCTTGTTTATGGTTATATTACCTCAATGTCAACTTGTTCAATGATGATAGGTGAAGTTTGAACATTCACTACCCGCCTCGATCACAAATTTATTCTATTACATTGCGCGGTAGAGATACTATACGAAGGAGGGTTGAGAGTGTTAGCTTGTTGAACTCCATTATTGTTAGGATTTGAATTGGGTTGGATGGGAAGTTGAGGACGAAGGGGTGGATAACTGGAAGGAATATTGGAAGGAAACTTTAGCTGCTGTTGTGGCATAGGTTGGGGAAATTTTCCATAAGGAGAAGGTCCACGCCAATTATTCTCATGCACCAATAGGTGGTACACCCTGTAAATTTAGAGGGCCCACTACTATCAATGCGAACCTAAAAAGCACCGAACTATGGCTATATTTTTAAATATTAAATTTGTCATGCGTTTGGTAAATTAAAATGCATCGTGCATGACAAACTAACGTACAAATTTTCGCATCAATCTTGGTGTGTTTTAGTTTTCAAAACGCACCGAAACAATGGCAGTGTGTTATGTTCATGTATTTATATTTGATGCACCCTATAAATTTATAGGGCGCGTCGCTATCTATGCGAGCCAAACATATCGAACGCACCGTGCAGTGGGAAAAAAATTGAAAATTAGTGTTAAATCTAGCCTAATTTACAATTATAATCCGTTAAAAATTTAAATTACAAAGAAACATAGACATTACCTGGGAATTTTGTCATTGGGGAGGTATTGTGGACACGTAATGGAGAAAAAAAAAATTACTAAGACAGTTTGAGAAAATTGAAAACTCAAATAGTGAGCATGGTATGGAAGGACGGTGAGGAAGAGAAGCACTGGGATTTGCTATGTGAAGGGCACCATTGTTGTTGATTGTTCAAGCACCAGCATTATGTTTTTAGCGCACCGTATTTTTTTTTATACATATAAATAAATTTTCAATGATGCACCATGTTATTACAGCACTAGTGCTTGTATGGATAGTAAAACACTGGTGTGTTTCTATATTTTAGATGTATCGTTCAAAAAAAAATCGCTAAAACATCTGCTTGTCCACCTATGCCTCAAACAAATTTTTGAGCTATTTTTATAAAAGTTTCTGCAAAAACCTATGCTATAAAGTCTTTTCGTTGTAATACCTATAAACTTGAACCAAATTGTCATGTCCCTATGGTAAACTCCCGTAAAAACCCATGTAACTACATATAGTTACATATTGTGGAAATTGCTAAACTAATATGTATAATGAAATAAAAATAAATAAATGAGCATCCAATAGCAAATCTCGTGAAGGATTTATTAATCATTTATAAGCAAGAATCAGTTATAAATAATAACAAATTCTTTGTAATTTTCTTTCATCCTTTATTCACCATTAAAAAAAAATGCTCTACATAAAGGGGGGAAACTAATGATCAAGGAAGGAAGTTAACTGATTTGATGTGTGTTGTCATTCATAGCCTTATGTTACTCATTCATCACGTTTCCTCAATGGTTGCAATATGCCATCAATAGATGTACGAATGGATCCACCACTCATTAAAGTAAGGATAATTCGTTGAGTGAAATAAGTTTCAGTATATGCCCTTCATACGTAAAAAACACAAATATGGAATTCTACTGTATACAACAGATAGTATGAAGGAAAAGTCTCGATATTTCTCTGCTAGGAATTCATAAAGAATATGGAGGAAAGTTGAGGGAAAAGATTCTATGAGAATCGATTTTGCATAGGCTCTTCAGCTATAATGGCTACTAAGATAAGTAACCATTCTTTCCAAAAAAAATATTGCATATGCATTAACTGTAGTTTATTTTTACTAATGCCTGGGGAATAATTGCATGGTTTTTATGCGTTAAAAATTTGCAGGGATTTGTGTGTAAAAAGATAAGGACATTTTTATGGAAAATATTATGCATATCGACTATGTTAGATCACAAAAGTTTTTGGTGCATAGATATTAGTAATGTTTTTTTGGAAAAGATATCAAGAATTTATGGTGTGTAGATATTAATAACGTCTTCTTGTAAAATATTTTCTACAAATGCTTTCTTGAAAAGATCTCAAGAATTTTTTAGAGCATTTAATGTTTTCCAAAAAGATTCATGAATTATTGTGTGTAGAAACATAGTTTGAATATGTGTGTAATGAACAAAAAGAACAACTAACCAGGAAAAGAATTCTTGAGAAAGAAAAATGTGTTTTGTATGTACAATAGATCTCTTGAAAAGATAAATATGAATATACATGAACAAAAAAGTAGCTAAATGTGATAAATTTGCTTGAAAATAAATATGCATTTACTTGAAAGGGATATGCATTTTTATGCATAACAGATTAGCTATGACGTAGATTTCATATATATATATATATATATATATATATATATATATATATATATATATATATATTTATATATATATAATTGTATGCATGCATGAATGAGAAGAATAGTTAATATGTTAGCTTTATTTTGAAGAGGTTATGTATTTGCATACAAGAAAATATAGCTATTATGTATTTATATGCAAAAATAATAGTTATTATGCAGTTCATTTTGAAAAGATATATAAGGTTGTATGTATGAAAGAAATATGCCTACATAGATAATAACTATTATATTAAATTCTTGGAAAGGAATTTGTGCGCATAAATTATAACTATGGTATAAATTCTTGAAAAAAGAAATATGTTTTTGCATGTTTTAATTATTTGCATGTTCATGTTCTAGCCCTTGTGGACCACCATCAAGTTATTCTAGGTGGGAAAAAATATGTTTAAAAAAAATTCTGCGAAAAAATTTCATGGTTCTTGTGTGCATGAGCATATGTTAAATATATATGTATTTTCTTAAATATTTGTTGTGAATTTTTTGGAAAGTCTTTATGGTTTTTCTATGCATAAGAATTAAATTGTCCAAGTCATTTTACTTTAAAAAGGTTAAATCAGAACCTTGTGTATTTTCCTAGATCTGTGGAAGAAGAAATGTGTATTTACATACACAAAATATTAGTTGATTGTGTTAAATACTTGTGCAGCCAAAGAATAACTATTTTACTAGATCTCTGGAAGAAGAAATGTGTATTTACATACACAAAATATTAGTTGATTGTGTTAAATATCTTTATGCACAAAGGACTAATAGATATTGTGAAAAAAGAATAAGAATTTTTATGCATAGAGACATTAGTTGTTGTGTTAATTTCCTCCTTAAAAAGAAATATGTGTTGCATGCATGAAAATAATAGTTGATTGAGATAGATTTCTTGAAAAAAATGCACTTTACATACATGGAAAGGAAAACTATTGAGATAGATTTATTGGGAGGAAACGTACTTTGCATGCATAAAAGAAATAGCTAATTGGAATTTATGCAAGAATAATAGATATTATGTTATTTTCTTTTGATTATTTTTGCATACATGGGAATGAATTAATTAATGAGTTAGTTTCTTGGAAAAGAAACATACATGTTGCATGCAGAAAATAATGGTTAATTTTATGCAATTTAATAAAAGTTATTATGCTAGAAGGGTGTATATTTGTTTACACCAACAGAGGTATTAGTATGCTTTTGAAAAGGAATATTAGTTTACATAGTTTATTTTAAATATTGTTATGCATATACAGGAACAATATCTTATATGTTAACTTTCCTTTGGAAATATTATGAATTTGCAAATAAGATTATGTTAGCTTTCATCTAGAAAGATCATGAGTTTTCATACAAGATTGTGTTAAGTTTTCTTTTGGGAAAGACTCTTTTGGAAAAAAGGGGAAATATATGTATTTGCATGCATAGTAACAATAACCATTGTGTTAGCTTTCTTTACGTATTTGCATGCACCAAAAGTAATAGCGGAGGAACTAGGTTCCTTTGAATAAAGTTTATATAATGGTATACACAAGAAGAATATGTATTATGTTTGAGCTCTTGAAAAGAACAAAAATGTATTGCACACATATTACGTTTGACTTCTTGAAAAAAAATCTTTATAATAGGAAAAAGTGTATTTGCACGTGCAAGAAGAAAACTTATTTTGATGAAAGGTAACATACATGTTCACATGATATTGGTTGATGGGATGGGTCTTTTTGGATAAAGTTGATGTAGATGCATGCAACAATTACAGGTAGTGGTTTTTATTTTGAATAAGTTCATATAAATAAATGAAAGAAGATGAAAGCTAAGATGTTAGTATTCTTTAAAAGGATATGGAAAATTGTACTGGTTTGACTTTGGAAAAGAATGTGACCTTGTACGAGGGGAATAGTAATTAATGTGGTATATACTTATATACATGTTATGATAGTTATATGTGTATAATTAATGCATGTGTGGTGTTATTAAAGTGAGCATGTTGTGATATTTTGTTTATATTTCATGTATGCACATGAATAAATGTTGCAAAATCATTAATAAATATTGATTATTGTTTGATTAATACTTTATATAATCATGATATCATAATCTGTTGATGACAACAATGGGATGAAATAATGGTGACTTATGCAAATAATAGATTATATTTAACACTGTGGCATGTGAAGAACTAATTGTCCATGTAGGTTGAGGAGTGCTAACACAGGATGGTCCACTGATGGGAACAACCAAGCCACAAAGACATAAAGATCATGAATTTGTGGGTAAATGATATCATGATGATTATAATAACTTCTAGCTAGACATGTTGTACTTAAATGATATTTCTTTATAACATTTTGACAATGGTTGAGGGGTGGACTCCCTTACAATCCATTGAGTGAGTGATGAACACCCTCACAAGTGTTTAATAATAAAATTAAATGTTTGTTGGTTTTCACCCTACGTGTTTTCCAGGGTATATCAATGTCCAATGATGTGATTTCCAATGGTGTCGTTTTGATGATGTTGATTCCTTACATAAAATGGCATTTACATTACCAAGTATTTGATTAACTAACCTAGTTGAAAGAATCATGGAAATGATGCAAGGTTACATTAGGATGTTTATGATAATATGTTATAACAATTGATGTTGTGTTATGTAACTTCTTATTCCTCTACTAAATATTAATTTATGTAATGATGAAGATTATATTTAATAGATAGTAAAGGAAAATGGAATAAGTAATTTAGAAAGTTACACGTGTAAATTGTGCAAAAAATCTATAATCCTATATGTTTTCTTGCAAGGTTTATCACGGGATGTTAGAAGTGGTATTAGAGATGAAGGTTGCAGCATTGGTTCCTTTTGGGAATCGGTAAGTAGAAAATAAGTAGAGGTATGGAGCTAGTGGGAATAAACTCAGGTATGATTCTAACAAACTACATAATGATATATATAGTAGACTATTTTTGACATGATATGCATGATGTGTGTTTATAACCATATTGAATAGTAGTAAGAAATAAAGTTTTATGTTAAACTGTGGTCATGTTATTTGAATTTTATAAAATAAAATAAAATCATTGTTGCACATATGACCAATCTTGAGCACTTGCTAGTGAAAATCGGAATCAGCTACCAACCTTTGCATATATGACAAGATTAATCATACATTTAATGAACATGACTAAATTTATAATGCACTGCATATAAAGAAGGAATTCATACAGTGTTCTATGTAAAACAAAAGATGGGGGTTATCCTTGAAAAGGACAATTGAATGTTTAAAAGAAATTGAAAGAACCCCTTCATATGGTAAAGTTAAAGAGTGACTATAATGGATGAAAGATGATTGATTCCTTTCATGATTGCTAGTAGCAATGATTAGTTAGTATTGCATGACTAACTATTAAAACTTATATACATGAATTAGTTTGATTAAAGCTTACCTCAAGTTGTAAATAGGTGATTATGGTAATTGTTTCATGTGTTGTTCCGCTGCAAATAATACAATATGAAAATTGAGAATGTTTGGATTGTTACCCTAACAATTATTGACATTTACACCTTGATGATAAATCAATGTCTATAAATGAATAGATTTTTGTTTAAGCTTTTATGCACATGCAAAGAAAACTCCAATGATTGTAAAAGTGAATACTTGTAACAACCCTCGTGAAAATTCCATGTAATAAAAGTTAATAAAGGAAAAATAATAACCATGGTTATGGGAAACGTATTCCAAGTTGAATGTTGGGAAATAACATCCTAGTGTGGGTGTTCATTTGGTTTATTATGGCTAAGGAAATTGGAAGGCAATGGCAAAGGCATTTGGAAAGGAAAAACGGAAATTTTGGCAATTTATTTACGAAAATAATGGAAAATAGGAGAAAATGAAGGTGAAAGGTCATAGGTTACATGTGAGGAGGAAAATGAAGGAAAATAATGGAAAATGAAGAAAATAAAGGCCTAATTGATAAAAAGGATTTTGAGGATCAGTTGGTACCTTTTGTCAGTGTAACATTTTGTGAGTTCAGTTTTGGATCTCTCTCTCTATTCTCTCTCCCACACACTCTTGGACACTTAGAGCTTTCTTGGAGCACTTCAACAGTGGTTCAAGAAAGGCAAAGAATGGAAAGAGGAAGAAAAGATAAAGCAAGGAAGAGCATGATCAAACAGCTACAACGGGTTTACTTGCAGGTATCGATTTCCATGTGTGATTTCCTCACTAGATTTGGCATGCATGGTTATGCATGTGTGTTCTTGGTTCTCTTTCTGTCATTGGCATGGGTTTTTCCAAGTTTGGCAGAGATCTTCAACCTTGCATTTCCATTTCTGGATAGCCATGGTATGATGGGGGTCTCATGTTTTGGTTAAGGTGGAATATCGATGGATTCGAAACTGAGTAAGGTGGATACTAAATGAAAGAACACATGGTGTGGTGATCCTTGAACTGGACTGTGGATTGTGGTAAAGCCACTGGCCTAGTGACCCGTGAACCAGACTATGGGTTTTGATAAAGTCAGCTATTGTGTGCTTTGGTGGGCCTAGGAATCCTCGACTGGTGAATGGTGGGATATACGATAAATTCTAGATGTGGTTGCCCTTGATCAAGCCTAGGAATCCTAACCAGTGAATGGCAGGATATACAGTAAAGCATGGAGGGTGGTGTCTCGGTTATGGCCTAGTGATCCCTAGATCGTACTGTGGATTATGGTAAATCCTATAGACTAGGAGATATGATATTATGTGTAAATGTACTCGATTCTATGTATAATTTATGGTTTTTGTATCCTCAGTATTTCTATTTTATATATGTTGGTTAAGAATATGTTTTTATGATAGTGAAAGTGTATGGTTATCATCATGTTTTGACTTGTAAATGAAAGAGAAATTAATATATGACCTAATAGATGATAATGTAGCTAATGATATAAGGCATCAGTGCTTCTTAGCGATTCTCAAATGAGACCCTTATCCTCAGTCTTGTTATTTAAACCTATAGAATGCATATTTGTGATATGTTTGATGAAATGCCTGTCATGGTTAGTAGGAGTCCATTCAAGTTTCTGTTTAATAATTTTCATTGGCATCATTATATCAATGTTTCATTTCAGTTCTCTAATTTCCATGAATTTTTGGATAGTGACTGGATCCTATCACTGAAATTTATCCTTAAATCTCATAATCCATAGCATAACACTGGAAGAAAAAGGTTGCAGACACACTCATTCATGCTCATGGAAGTGACTGGAGCTCTCAATCACTTAAAGGGCTTGGCAAGGGAGCGAATGGGGCTATAATTCCTTGAATTGTTGATTTCCCTCAGGGTTTGGTCACGTGGAAAGGTGGGGTAGCTCCTGGAGGTTATGTTGCAGGTGTAAAAGGTTTGTGTTGTTGATTTTTGTTGGTTCCACTTCCTTAAGGTGACCTAGGAGGCTGAATCATATCATAGTAACCTCTCGTCTCATGTTTACCCTAGCAGACTGGTATGTTTGGGTAAATGTGGGAGGATGGTGTTACAATACTATTCTAACCATGCATACCTATGACTACAAGTTCTTGAAGGTGACAAAGAACTTGGATTATGATACAGTAGTGTTATTAAAGTGATTAATATTGTAGTGCCAACAAATAAATAAAATAATAATTAGATTATGTTGATTACCTTGTTTGTTTAAACCTTGTGATCTTATGAATTAATGATTCGATGGTGATGTTAGCTAGTATGCACTAATGATTGTTGATTAAATGCATATGAATAAATGAAATGATATGTTGCATGAGTTAACTATGGGGATGTTAATGATTAAATTATTGTTCCCTTAACTATTGTTTTCGAAAAACAAATTTATGAAATTTTTGTTTTAAAGCTCCTTGGATGTAGCATCTAGAAAATGTAATCTTATCTGGCATGCTTACTTTTGACGCATGAAAGTGGTTAATGAAAATTAATAGGATAAATATCTTTCTACATGTTGAATTATTGAGAACATTGATGGATGCAAAATGCATTATGAATGTATCAACAAAATGTCTTATGTATAAAACCATTTTGTAGATGGTATGGTTTTGTTAAAAACAATTAACTAATGTTGCTAATGGCATTAAGCATGGGTAGCTTAATGACAACTTAAGAAATTGTGGAAGGTAAAATGTTGTAATGTGAATTATAGCAACATATGAGAAAGCGTAATGTTTAACATTATGATATGCAATATTGGTATTGGTTGCATGTTGATAATTATGTGAAACTTTGAAATTAATAACACATGTATGATATCAGATGTTAGTAATGAAATCTTGTTAATTTTACTTTTACATATTTTTGAACCCATGTTGAGGTTCAAGTAAGAATGCATGATGTACGTAAATGTTCCTTTTTCTTTAATGATAACGTGCATGTAGTCAATTATGTATATTATAGTGGGAAAGGTGTTAAAATAAAATTTTGCATGCCAGAAAATTAATTGAAAATGGCCGGAGATAAATGACATAAGACCAGAGATAATTGGATGGAGATAAATGTCATAAGACCAGAGATAATTGGCTGGATATAAATTCCATAAGACCAGAGATAATTGGATGGAGATAAATGCCATGAATCTGGTTTTTATTGGAATTATTGTGGGATACAAAGATAATAGTTTCCAAAAAACACTGGTGGGAGAGAAATACTGATGAAGCCTTATGATTTGTTGTGCTTTAAATTCCTCAAGATATGACGATGTCGAAGGAATAGGAAAGATGTTGTGAAGAGGGATCATATACTAGACCTAGCATGGTATTTTCCAAAGAACTATCTGGATGTGAAAATGACTCAATTTGGTTGTGGAAAGCAGCTCCCATTGGTTGGGAGGAACATATTTTTGCAACTATGGTTCTCATAGCAAAACAAAGTAACTAATCAACTATGTTTTGTGTTAAAATGAACTATCTATATGATTGTGTAAGAATTTTATGTATGTCTTGATAGAAAAGGATCCCAATGCTTAGTAAGGAATTACTGGAATTGTATTTCATTTATTGTGTTACTAATATTTTGAATGTCTTAGCAAGGGCTAAGACAATATGCACTTGGTGATGCAATTGATCGTTTTAATGATTAAAGAGCTATGTGCTCAGTACTCGTAGAAGTACTATGTGGATGTATTTAGTAGGAGATAAGATAGTGTGCACATGGTGCAGTGATTTATCATTTTGATGATTATAGGGTTAGTTCTTTCTGAGTACTTGTGGAAGTATTGTGGTTAAAATATCACTTGATCTTTCATGAATGATTTATAGTTAAAAGTATTTCATTTTGATTGAAAATGTTGTGACTAATGTGATTATGTTGGAGTTTTTGGTCATATTCCAAATTGTGCTTGTCATGGACATTGTGAAACCACCTGAGGTGCTTGATGTTGGGTTGATAAACCACTCTTAGAGTGCTTGCCACAGCTGATAAACCACCTAGAATTAAAATTATTGTGTGATGTGACCATGATTTCCAAGAGTAATTAGCAAGTGACTATAAGTCGATATAGAGATCTTATTTTGTTTTCTACAAAATTGAATAATGGCTAAATGATTGAAAGTAAAAATTAAATAATTGGTAGCCATAAAATTTCTTACTCATTGGTATATCTTGGAAATCCTCCATTGTGAAAGGGAAGGATTCCCTTTTGGTTGTTCTGAGATAGATGTCATGAATACAAGTTAATTATGAACACTGAGGATGGTGTTCTCTTAAGTGGGGGAGGATGTCATATAATTTTTAGAATCACAAACTTAACAAAGTAATAAAACTCTTTCTTCTTTAGTCTGGAAAATTGAATCATGTCCCACTTTCTTATTTTAGAGGGACCTTCGTGCCTCCTTAGTAATGGGAGGTGAGATTTTCGGTGATATATATATATATATATATATATATATATATATATATATATATATATATGAGGCATAATATCTGTGATAATGATTCTATGAGTAGGTTCAAATTTTAAAGAAATATTTATCAATTTTACCTAATAATCACCCCATTTTAAATCTCTAGTGGTAGGCCTTTTCCTTCTTAAATTTATAAAAAACTTATTAAATTTATGAAAACTTTGCTTGGGGACAAAATAGTTGTCCCATGATTGCACTTCTCATATAGAGGTTCACCTAATTTATGGTTATTTTACAAAGTTTAGAGTACTTAACTATTTATTTGTGTCTTTTATACATGTGGAGTGTTAATAATGAAATATTTTATTATTATTATTTTTTACCAAAGATTTTTATTTTATTATATAGGTTGTTTTGAAATGAGACAAAAAAATTATAGATGAAGTTTTATTGTTAAATTTGTTATGAATTAATTATTTTCAACGATATTTATATTAAATTTAGGGAAGAATTCTCTTGAAAATGAGTTGAGTTTGTCTATTTATTAATTAACTCCTTTTATATTGCATAATAAGACTTTGTTTTTCCAAAAAAAAAAAAATTACAAATATTTATTCCACTTTAAAATGAAAGCCAAATTATTTATGTGCTCGAAGTACTTTACAAATATAATGCAATTTGCGATTGAACACTATATCAAGAAGAATAAAATTACATAAATAATCTACTTTTTATTTCTTACCATTTAAAAATTAAGAATCAATTTTACCTTTTCTTTTTCCCTTCTTCTTAACCTCATGCCACCCCCCTCAAAGAAGGATCTACAATGGTTATTTGTAACTCAAAAGGTGAGAGCTTAGTAATTGAAGATGGAACCCTTTTCTTATTAGAATTAGAGGTGTTAGTATCATGAAGGCACTTCATTCTTCTAGGAAGGTGAACATGTTGAACTATCGTCTATGAGGAGGAAATATCTATATCAATATCTTTTGTTTGAGCCTTCGAGATAGGAGAGAGTTCCCTAGTCAATGCATTCAAATGAATGATATTAATATGCTTTGAATGTGTTGTTTGTTGATTTTCATTATCCCTTTTCTCATCTTTATCTAGTGGGAATGCTCAACTTTTTGATTTAGACTTAGCGCCTTTTTATTTTTTCTAGAAGACCCTTATTTAAGTTGGTCTCAACATAAAGGCAACCATATATGCATAATACTACTACTGCTTTCTTTCTTTTTTTAAAGTACGTAACAAAACATAGTATTTTCAATTTCCTCCATTACTAAAATATGTCAAAATGTGATGGCAAATTTGGGAGGTAAACCCAAATTTTCATATGAATAACTAACATAGAGATCCTATAAAATTTAGGAAACTAAGGAATTATAAAAGGTCATGTTATTCCTCAAAACCAATGACCCTTAACAAAAAATTCTTCATAGTAAAAAAAATGAATGATAAAAAACCTTTTGGAACATAGAGAAATTTCACAGCTCTTTGTCCAAATTCAGTGGATCGGCGTGTAATAATCAGATGAAGGAAGCCAATAACCATTAAATTTCTAAACAATAGTGATTCATTCATAGTTTTGATGTAGTGCAATGACCTTCAATGATGTAATTTCCACAAATGTTTAATCGTCCACTTTATCCACTATATAAACATACAAAGGAGGATTTGAAATGGTTGTCACAAATATATTTTTTTAATAATGAAACCGACTTTAACTTTGAATATATCCAAAGTCTCAATACTTCTCTCTATAATCACAATACCAAATGGATAGTCAAATAATTATATAAATTATAGTCCAATTAAACATGCAATTCCATTTATAAAAGTTATTAACTTAATGATATTTAATGTTTGCAATAATTCATGATAAAATATTGTAAAACAAACAAATAATCTACTTGGTGAATTTTATGTTATGTAGTATGGAATAGAATTTAATCTTTCAAACCACTTTGTAAAATATTTCATTGTATGTAATTTTATCTTTTAAATCAATATGTAAAAAGTTGTGGAAGACATTGTTAATTGATCTAATTAATGTTAATTGTTATTATTGTAGGAATTTACAGGGTAAGTTCCTTAGATCAAGAACAAAAGGTCATCGCTCACAAACAGATCACAAATCAGTACACCAGTATAATCATGTGGTTAAAACCCTCGAAGAGGGAAACAGTCCATGGCCTAAGCCAATGCGGCCACTTTAGGCAATTTATTAATATAAAAAGAAAAGTTACATATATTTCTCTCATAAACGGTTACCGGACAAATGACCCTCCGTGCTCTTTAAATAGATATCATGGACCAATCGAGTGTTAAAACACGGATCAAGTTTTGTTAATACTGAGGAGAGAGATAATCATCGGATCACTACAAATCGTGACCGTTTGATTATAAGTTACAAATGTACATGGTAAAGAAACACACTTTACCTAACTCTACACTAGACTAAGTTATTCTTAACTATTTCCTATGTGTCGGAATATCCTAACATCCCCCCTTAAGAACAACTTGGGATAGGATTGAAGGATTTACAAAGGTGACACAAAAGGAGCCTATTTCCTAGGTGTCGAAATGATCCAGGAGGATCTCCACCAACAAAGAAGTTTACTTATGCACCATGAAGACACTTTATGAGGGGTGACAAAGTAATGAGTAAATTAATTCATTATTTCATTTAAAAATTATGAAGTGGATAGTGTTCTAAGTGAGTGGAAAATGACTCACCAAAATATTCACTTATTTTCCATTTGAGAAATTAGTTTTATGTGAGAATTGACCTCACAACTAATTTGCTATTTCTCATTGAGAGGTTGAGATTTCTTGGCATGGATAAGATCCTTGAAGTTGGGTTTGCCATTTTTGCCTTGAGTAATTTTTAAAGTCCTAGAATCATGGAGTTTGTCTTTCCTTAAAATGTCTTGAGATCCTACTATCGTGGATTGGGGAGTTATGGGGAAAAAATATATAAACTCATGATGTGAGCCTTTGAAGGGGGAGGAGAAAGGATAGGAAACTTAGCCTTTGAAAGCCATAGTGCTTGGCTAATGCTCAGCCATGGAACTGGAATGTATGAAAGCTTAATTTGAAGATGAAATATAAAGGATCTTCCTTCCAATTGAAGCAGGTCCGGAGATGTAACCCCAGTGAGTTGGAGGGGTGAACTCCGTTACCAATTTGGTTGTCTTTCGCTTATGTGTTATGTGCTTCCTGATTATGTTTAATTCATGTTAATATGTGTATGCGCTAACATGCTCATTTGAACCTGTATAAGCCATAGTCGTTTTAAAAGATCTTAGTACCGTACACGTGATGGTTGGGTAGTACTCGACCCGTGATCGGATCAAGTGGTATCGGAGCAGGTGACTGCTTTGTAGGATGGGCAAAGGAACAAAGCACGCTGAAAGACTGCAAGAGTTGCAAGAGATAAACGAAAGCCTTCAAGCCGAAAATGCAGAATTGCGAAGATTATTGCTCGATAAGCAGGAGCTTCAAGAGATGCTACGAGCTAAAGAGGAGATATTGTCTAAATTGCACAAGGTTGAGACGACGGAGGTTGCATGTCAAACCGAGGTATGTGATGTCACTTCAAGTTCTGTTCTCTCTCAATATGAAACTAATGTTGGCATGAAAATCCTCACAAAGATGGGGTATAGCGGAGGTGGACTTGGCATAAATGGCCAAGGAATCACCCAACCATTGGAGGTTGTACCAAGACAACCATTTTCAGGTTTGGGTTATCAACGGGAAGAAGGAGAATGCTCAGAGATAGCTGAAACAAAATTCATCTCTTCATCACCTGATTCCAAGAAAGGAATCAAGCCACCTAGTCCCCATCAATTTAAGGACAAGCCAAGAAGGTATGACAATCATTCAGATTCTACTTTTGCATATAAGAGAAGTGATTTCTTTCATAGATATGCTAACCGTGAGGTAGTTAAGCATCATACAAAGAAACAGTGGGTTAAGAAGACAGATGTGCCCACAAGAAGGGAGACCAAGAAGAATGAGAACGTTCTAAATCCTCCTATCATGAAGACACAGTGGAATGGGAAACGGTCTAATTTCTGCAAAATCAGTGGCCATTGGGAGAAGAAGTGCTGGAAGTTGCACCCCGAAATTCGCCAAGAGTCAAGCAAACATATGGCGAAAGAGCTCGTGAAGAAAGCTCCATTCACCACTCAAAAAACATGCTTACAAGAAGGAAATGCTTGGTTCGAGTTGGGTAAGCAGTTCATGATGTTTCTGCAGGTTATGTTTATGATATTTTGCAAAATTTCGAGTTTTATGGGGGCAGGTATCCGTCTTTTGATGAAAAATGCTCAAAATTCGTCTGACTCGGAATCAACAAATAATGACACCATCGCGAAGAGCTCGACAAGAGGAATCCGACGACGCTTGAATCGCATCAAACAGCCTCCGGATCGAAAAGTTATTGCAACCTGAAATTTTGTCAAATCAAGGCAAAGGCAGGAGAACCATGTGCACCGTAGACTTAAACGAAGTGATCTTTATAGAAATCAGGATGGAGATGGTCTTCTCGACCTTAGAGGTGGTCGCGGCTCCATTTTTTGGTGCTGAAGCAATACCTGGACCTGGGCTGGAGGCTGGAATCTGTGTAGTAGTCGATGAACGGAGCTTTGGTTGGGCTCTGTATTCAATCCGTGTTCTCCTTGTCGACACAAGCTATCCCACCGGATTTGGCCAACGAGGGAAGCATCGCAGAGATGTTCGATCGCATTCTGGAGAAGGAATTTGCAGAAAAAGAGCAGCCCGAAGATGGATCCAACAGTAGCAGCGCTATCCTCAGATAAATTGCGAGTCTGTTGTCAAGGTGTCAAAGACATCGTGTAATATGGTTAAGAGCCAACCAAGGCGCAGGCCAAAACGGGGCCGGTCTTGATTCGAGCGAGACCATCAACGGCTTGCACATACTGAATCCCTTTGTGATCAGTTTAGGTCCTCCCCGAAATGAAACTGGCATTTGACGAAATATGGAGGGAATGGCAGAATCCAGCATCCGCGATAGAATCATGCTCACACCGAAATCCACAATCTTGACCCAGCGTACTTTGTTGAGCAGAAGATTCTAAGGATGGATGTCACTGTACATGATCTTGTGGGCGTGGTGATTGCTTGAGGACGTGGAAAAGCTGCCTGGCGATAAAACCATAAAGGTTTATGCTTCGTTTTAACTGCCCATTAATGTTGAAGGATTGGTAGGATCTCTTCCCGTGATCGGTGTGCAGATGTGTCGAGATCTCCGCCAGGGTTTTGTGACCAGCTGGCAGCCTTAGTTACTTCTTCTACTTCTGGTGAGAGAAATAACTGTCTCGTTTTATTTTCCAAAACAAAATTTCACGGTCAGATGTTATGAGAAGATCTGGTATCTATTTTTTTTTGTTTGAACAAGAATAAGGTGAGGCAACGTGGTGGACGCTCAAAGCGTTCTGCGCCATTCCAAGCGCGACCCTGCACGGATTCGGCGGCGGCGGCGTTGATTAAGTGCATCGTCCTCATAATGAGAATCCATGAAGAGGTCCTCAGCGGATATGAGAAATGAAGATTGGGCGACCATTTGCTGTATGGCTTCGCATTGGGATTGTGGAAACAACCCCTCAACTCCTGGCGGCGCATCTCCGGTGGCTGCTGTTTCAGTCTCATTCAAGAAGTCCATGCACGACTTTTGGTCTAATTTTCTGAGTTGTTCCGATTTCTTGAAAAAAAAAATATCCATGCAGACCATATTTACATACCTTCATTAACGAACAAGTCAAATATGTGTCGTCATTCAGCTCAGCAGTAAAGCTATCAAGAGCAGGGGAGGTGGCCCCTTTTAGGAGGAGGAAAAGGGTCACGCCTGAACTCACCTATTTAAGCATTTTATTATTCGTTGGATTGCAAAAACACAACCCTTTTTTTTTTTTAGGATATCCCGCAGATATTGAAGAAAAACATCATTGTTGAACATTTGCTGGATACTTCGGATCTGTATGTTCCGCCCACCGAACATTGTTGAACCTGAATTGCACAATGGCAAAGGTTTTTTTTGGTTTCCCATCCTGCACGTAGAAGCGTAGTATAAACAACACTGATGACTTGTCTGGTTCAGCAGTGAGTGGTTTGAAGTTGGTCGTAGTCGCTATTTGAAATTGTGTGCAGCGGAATAAAATGGGAGGTTAATACCTATCATGACTTCAACGAACTTGTGGAGTTTGAGCCCGTGCGTGGAAGAAGAAGCATTTAATGCTGAGCAGAGGACCTGCGTATGGATCATGATATGGCGCACCCCGTTGACAAAGACGCTTCTTCTCCTTGGTATCAGCAGTGTTATTAAAGAGATCGGTTCGTAGTTGTCACGCAGGGACCTCGATAACAGGTTGGGCCACTAGATTGCAGTGCAGGTGCGTGGCTTCATGATCGAGCGAGTTGCAAGTTCGCACAAAGACGATCAATACCAGGCCTGTGACTAGACATCCATGCCAGAAACCCTTCATATTTTACTTGAAGGATGTTCGCTATGATAATGTGAGTGGACAAATCATAAGCAATTATGCTAGACAGCAAGTAAAGCCTCCTGGATGCAGGTGGAGAATACCTTCCCCAGAGATCATAGATTTGATTCGGGTTGTGAAGAAACCTGATACATCATTATGGCAGTCATTACGACGAAACTGCTACAGAGTGGTAGCATCCAAAAAGTCAAGCCTTGATATTGAAGTGGGTCCCTGCCGGGAAGGTGAGGTCATTGGTGCATCATAGCACAGCTGCTGTACAAGAAAGTCTTTATCAGAAGGCCTATGCACGCATTTTGGGAGTAAATCAGCCAGCTTCTTAAAATAAAGGAGACCATGATATGCCACATCTTGGTGTAAATGCTTTCATCTTGATCTTATTTCTGATCAAAGTGCGTGAATGAATATGGTTTGGTCTCCTCTACATACATATGTTAAAAGGGGTTTTTGAACAATTTGTTTTTTTTTTTCCTTTGTGCACATATTTGGAACTTTAAATTACTTTGTAATTGCCATGTAAGCGGCCATAGTTGGCATCATATCTTGGCATCAAAAATTTGGCAATGCCATGTAAAAGGCCAAAGTGGCCAACGATGAAAGAGATGATGTAAAATATGCTTATGAAGCATTGGAAAAGGCTTGTTTTTAGCCACTCTTATGTAAGGGAGAGTGAGAGTGAGAGGCGTATTTTTACGCATTAAGCCTTGTTGGTATCTTTGTAAGAAAATGGGATCAGGAAAATGTCCTAAAGCCATTTTGGCATGTAAACTTGACCAATGAACCCTTGGCAAGTGTTGTAAACAGGTATGATCAGCTACAGGTTGCAGCTTTATGTGGGCTTTTGCATTCCGATTCTGAAGGACTGAGGTGAAGGGATCTTGAAGGGATGTTCCTTTTTCAGACATTTTTGTTGCAGCTTTATGCAGATGTGGGCTTTTGCATTCCAATTCTGAAGGACTGATGTGAAGGAATCTTGCAGGAATGTGCCTTTTCAGGCATTTGTGTTGCAACAGTTGCAGGTGTTGGCATTATCTTCCGATTCCGAAGAACGGTAGGTGAAGGAGTCATGATGGAATGTGCCTTTTAGAGACATTTGCATACAGTTTAGTTGATCGAAGCTGATACTTTTGGAGACCAAAAGTTTTCTTTTCGGGGAGGTTTGATCCAGGAGGATCTCCACCAACAAAGAAGTTTACTTATGCACCATGAAGACACTTTATGATGGGTGACAAAGTAATGAGTAAATTAATTCATTATTTCATTTAAAAATTATGAAGTGGATAATGTTTTAAGTGAGTGGAAAATGACTCACCAAAATATTCACTTATTATTCATTTTGAGAAAATATTTTTATGTGAGAATTGACCTCACACTTAATTTGCTATTTCTCATTAAGAGGTTGAGCTTTCTTGGCATGGATAAGATCCTTGAAGTTGGGTTTTCCATTTTTGCCTTGAGTAAGTTTTAAAGTCCTAGAATCATGGAGTTTGTCTTTCCTTAAAATGTCTTGAGATCCTACTATTGTGGATTGGGGAGTTATGGGGAAAAACTATATAAACTCATGATGTGAGCCTTTGTAAGGGAGGGGAGAAAGGATAGGAAACTTAGCCTTTGAAAGCCATGGTGCTTGGCTAATGCTCAGCCATGGAACTGGAATGTATGAAAGCTTAATTTGAAGATGAAATATAAAGGATCTGCCTTCCAATTGAAGCAGGTCCGGAGATGTAACCCCAGTGAGTTGGAGGGGTGAACTCCGTTACCAATTTGGTTGTTTTTCTCTTATGTGTTTTGTGCTTCTTGATTACGTTTAATTCATGTTAATGTGTATGCGAACTAACATGCTCATTTAAACCTGTATAAGCCATAGTCGTTTTAAAATATCTTAGTACCGTACGCGTGATGGTTGGGTAGTACTCGACCCGTGATCAGATCAGTAGCAGCGTGAGGGGAGCATCACATTGCAGATTACCAGCGTTGTCTATGAGGAGGATTGATTAGTGTTGGAGGTCTCCACTTTTGGAAGAGTACTCCCAGGATCGAGGTGCATGCATGATTTTGGATGACCCAGATAGAGGTGACAGGTACATGGTGGATGATATGGTCATCTATTATTATGACAGAGTCTTCTTGACTAGGACTTCTAGTCTCAAGAAGAAACTATTGCATGCAGCACATGAGGACTTCCTAGCTATGCACTTGGATGCATACTTTGCTTTGCTAGAGGAGTTCATTTGGGAGGGAATTCTGTATGATCTATATTATCATATGGATAGATGCATAGCTCAGATTATTTTGGAGAGGTTGGTAGAACCATTTCCCTACTCTTTGGAGGTGAGGGAGAGCATTCAGATGAGCCATTTTAGATCAAGGACCGGAGTGCATGGTATAGAAGGTATATGTTTTCATTTTGATTTACCTTTCTTTACATTATATGAGCAGCTTGATGAGCTAAGGATGATCACATCTCCTTATGCTCCTTATTATGATGATGTAATTGTGGCCCATTGCAGCAATAGGAGTGGCCATTTTCATGATGGTTTGTGGGGGAAGCCACATGCTTCTTGGTGTGCACCATTGGCACCAATTTGTACTTTCATGTTTTCACCTTATGGGATGTTTGTGGCAGCAAACAAGTGGCTGGGAAAGCACTTGTTGTTTTTATTTTTGATGCAAGTAAGAGGTGCACTGCGTTGGTCCCATCAGTGGAGCAGTGACCCACTCTCTAATTGTTTTATGACAACTTGTTTTCATTGCATGTTGCCTCCTTGTATGGTTGATGTTTATACATTCACAAGGAGCACTATTTTGAGAGTGTTGTATGTTTTGGGACAGATCATTGGGATCATGACTCCCCCCATTGTACATGCTTTATATTGCAGGAGACACCATGGGAAAACCATGATTGCCACATTGCTACTTTTCTCTTCTTGTGGGAAAAACCACCTGGAGAACTTGAGGGGGCATTTCATGGCTGACTTTCTTGATGGGGGAGCTTGGGCCATTCTTGGAGGCCATACCATTTCAGCCCAAGGACAGAAAAAACCCCATATGTACCACAAATGGAGGGAGAAACACCTTGGGAATCAAAATCCCAACTCTCCATTCAGCCCCAACACATTGCATATACCAGGGGTTGAGATTTCTATTTGGATGATAACATGGATGAGAGGATCATCATTAGAGATACATTTTTCCCATGCATGTCATCACTCCTACCTTGAGGAGGCCGTATCATAGCAAGAAGGTTTCCACCTACACCTTCTATCTTTCCATGAGGTGCATCATTCCGGTTTGCATACTTGGAAGGAAGCATTGGAGGGTAGATTTGTTGCAGGATATCTTGAGCAGTGGTGGAGATTGTTGATGAGGAGGCCACAAGAGAAGAAGGGGGAGAAATTTTGTTCTTTATATGTAGTTTCTTGAAGACAAGAAACATGTGGGAGGGGAGGACTGTAATGTTCCCAATTTTTAGCCTCAAGCTAAAAGGAACATTATAGTTTGCATATTTTCATTTTTTTGAATAAAATGGGTAAGGAGACACCTTAACCCCTTTAGATGGAGAAATAACACTCCTTGTGTGAAAGGAGGAATAATAAAGAAGTTGAATTGAGCACCACATGGTGTGAACAGGATTGGATCATGCTTGATCTAGTAATTTTGACCAAGTCAACTAAAACTGTCTAGATACTTTGAACCTACTTGGACAACGTAGTTTTAGTGGAGGCTCCACTTGCATGAGCTAGAGGCAAGTGTGAATGGGACCCATGGTGAGGATAGTTCATTTGCTTTATAAGGAGGAGATGGCAGCCCATTTTCATTATGCATTAGCTTATCATTTTCGTTGGGTCTACAAAGACTTGCATCCTCGGGATGTTTAGCAGGGTTGTAGTGTTCTTGAACCCAAGGGTGTTCCCGGTCAGGAATCCCTTCCTCATCTTCAAGGAAGGAGAGGGTTTTAGCTTCATTTCCTCATTCTGGCATTTGGCCAAGCTTATCTCTTCAGCTACATCGTTATTCTGTTGGGCAGAAAACGTTGAGTTCACTAGTACATTTGGGGGAAATTCTGACACTTGGTTCCGACGCTTTTGACCAAATGTCGGAAATTTCCCCAAATTTTTTCAATCCCGCCTGAAACCGTCGCTATACTGACATTTAGAGAAAATTTTTGCAATACCGACACTTAGAAAAAGTGTCACAATTGCGACGTTTGGAGGAAGACGTCGCAATTGTGACACTATGCCCCAATGCGTCGCTATTGCGACGGCTGCCTCCAAACGTCGCAAGTGCGACACAATGTCTAAGTGTCGCAATTACGACGTTTGGAGGCATTCGTCGCAATAGCGACACTTTTTCCACCATTTTTATAACGACACTTATATGCACGCTACATAAAAATACGAAACTTATATGCGCGCTAAATAAAAATGATTTTATTAAAAACTACATTAACGTCTGATATCACGCGCGCATTCGCCCTCCACTCTTGCAGAATAGCATTCGCCCTCAGCTCTTGCAGAACAGCATTTTCCCTCAGCATTCACCCTCAGCTCTTGCAGAATATCGTTCGCCCTCATCATTCACCCTCAACTCTTGTAGAATAGCATTCGCCCTCAGCTCTTGCAGAACAGCATTCACCCTCAGTTCTTGCAAAACAACATTCGCCCTCAGCATTCGCCCTCAACATTTTCCCTGAGCTCTTGCAGAATAGCATTCACCCTGCATTCACCCTCAGCGTTTGCCCTCACCTCTTCTAGAACAGCATTCGCCCTCAGCTCTTGCAGAATAGCATTCGCCCTCAGCTCTTGCAAAATGGTAAGTTCTTACTGCAGGCCCTTCCTCCTATAGTAGGGTTGACTCTATTTGGGTTTTTTTGGTCAATTCCATTGGATTGTGTTAGGTTGTAGGTTTCTCTCTAGATGTCTTCCAATGTTCTTTCGGATGAGTTTCAAAGAGGATGTGTAAGATGTGTTTGTGCTTGCATGAATTTGACTCCACCAGTTTCATGAAGTTTAAGCTATGGATTTTAGTTCGACAAAC